>JALPQI010001340.1:0-147723 GCA_025490895.1 Thaumatotibia leucotreta | reverse complement strand
TCATATGCGTCTTATACTGTTCAAGTAGGGTCGGAAATCAGTTGGTAGACGGACTGATAGACGGTCTTACCTGCATTGATAACATATTCTGTGTACAATAAAGTGATTTACTACTACTACTACTTGACCTTACTAGGGTAAATTGCTAGTAACTGGCCACTCTCCAGTTACTGGACACCTTTGGATATAAAAATGAACACTACCATGTGATAACAGTAAGAATTCATTTTAAAACGATGTGTCGTGTCATGTCAATGTCAATCACTCTCCCTCTACCAAAATTAATTCTAATTATAATACCTATAACTATTATAAGTACATACATAGAGGTCATTTTTATATTACTAGCAATTTACCCTACTACTGAATAAGGGGGTAAAAATAGAAGTCCCTGATTGGCCTAATTAACTAAGCATGTTATGACATGATACCTATACCAATAACCCAATTAAATAAGTTGTTTTTTATCACACTTGCTTTGTAAGCGCGCCATTGCTTGCATGCATCGCGGGAGTAATAGAAAAGTGAAATTCCCTATGGAGTAATAGAAATGTTAGTCCTTCATTTAATATTTTGTTATAAAACTAATTTTTTGCTCGCAAATGTGATGAAAAACATTATATGCATCACGGTAAGCGGAATATGAACTCGTATCATTAAAAGCCCTTCGCATACGTCGTCGGGCTTTTAACACTCTCGTTAGTAATACCGTATTACCTCCGTAGATGCCCAATGTACTATTATCTATTTACCTCCCTGTTACTCAAATAGTTACGCAACAGTGATAGAGAGGCAAATACATATTTAGACGAACGATCTGGAAAATTCTGATCGTTTAAGGCCTATCACGAATGAATAAAATTTCAAAATATTGATCATCTATATCTGTTACTCCAATGACGGCATCATTAGAGTGACAGGGACCGGTACTCAAAACTGACGATTTTTATTGTTCGAGATAGTTCCATGAGAGTTATTTAAGATCTATTTCACTATACCAGAATAAATATCTGTCAGATAAATAGTACCTAGCTGTCATTTTATATTCTTGGGGAATAGTGGTCATTTTATCTGGCCGATACGGGTATTCTGAATCAGACCGTTAGTGTTTAAACGGAATGTACAAGCAATAAATTATCATAACGTGCCTTAAGCTTAGGTGTTTTTAAGATATTAAAAGACAATAAATATTAAAAACTGTTTATTATTTCCACCAATTCCACCTCGTGAAAGACTATTCTTCTACAGGACAATTCGAAAGGTGTTCCTTTCATAGCCGGAGAGCCAGTGAACCCTGGGAGTAACGGTCTCCCTGTACAGGTGCATTTAGACTAAAAGAGCATTCGCTATTCTATCCCCCACTCTACACAATCAATGAATCACGTTTTGTCTAACGATCGAATTTCGTAGATTGGGGGATAGAATCACGATAGAATAGCGAATGCTCTTTTGGTCTGAATGCACCTTAAGGTTAGAAATTTGTACCTATACTTAAGTTTTATGGCATTCTAAGAGCAATAGCCATGACCTGGCAGGCGTCAGCACTGCACGTCATCAGCCCCTTTATTTTTTTAAACTGTTAAGTAAATTGGGTTTCAAAACTTGATTCTGTAAGTTTGAAAATTTTATAGGATAAAGTTTATTTATTGTACCTACTTACATCTTTAAAAAAAATTGACAGGCGATTACAATAAGCAGAAGTATATGACAGATCAATTAGAAAACGCACAGTTGACGAGGTAAAATAAACTTTATCCTGTATACTCGAAATTTTTATTTGTCTTCAAATAAACGTCTCAGAGTAAATATGTACAATGCCAGGCGGTTTTGAACAACATAAGACCTTGACAGGCGAGGGAACAGTTAGGTACTAAGGGCGTGCGAGCTGTGGTGCGAGTTAGAGGTGCGTTGGTGATCGCAGTAATGTGTCCACTATGATAACGCTGCTGCCCATGATCAATCTTTTATCAAATAATGGTCAGTGATACTTCAATCCCTTAGTCGACTCTTACGACACCCACAAGAGGAGTTGGGGAGATGGAGAGGATTGCCGTCACCACACGGCAAGTGTAATACCTGCCTACAACTTTTTTCCCCTCACTATCGCGAGGAAATATGATTACAAATCTCATCCAAATGTAAATTAACTTAAAGAAACCATTTAAATTCAATGTCGAAACGTATCGTAGATTAGAATTACTCGTACTTAAATATAGCCAATGGCTTACAAATTCACCAATGAAAAATGACAAATTTAACATAAGCTCCGATTGCGCATGTTTACTACGGTCATACGGATCCTTATACTAGGCAGTAGTGGCCATAGGAATTAGAGCAAAGTCAAATTACTTTACCCACAAGTTGATGAAGAGCGTTTTTACCCGCTCGTAGGATAAACGAGCGCTTTACGAGCTAGTGAGGGAAAAAGTCTTTCTCTAACGCCCTATTCATTCATCCCCGTCCTTTTATATGGCTCTAATAGATCACCATGCCTCTATAGATCAGACATAAAATACACTTACCTCCTTCGATGTGATCATAAGGGAATTGTCGTGTAAAGGGCAAGTAAAGGGTCGCCATTATCGGACACGACAAGGATGACTTATATACCATTCCTCAATAGAAAACTAAAAAAAATTATAAACCAATCTAAATAGTTGCATTATTGAATAATCATACACTTTTAGAACACAATCTTGGTTTTATCATCCTTAAGTTCCTATACATTTTTAGATGGATATTATATTAGTATTAACGTAAAAATATATCTGTGAAATGTCTGTGAACATGTTTTATTGATGTGTCAAAGACGCCAAATTCTATGGAAAGTCAGCCACATTTGTTAATAATTATATTTTTCGGATTCTATTCACGAATGGTATACATTTTTTGTAATGAGTATTTTATTTAGATGTGTGTGTGACTGTGTGTCATTCTTCTCAGTTGTGGTTCGCAGTTGTTCAACTCTAGTGGAATTACCTATACACTCTGGCCAACTAGCTTGGCAGTAGAAAAAGGTGTCAAATTCACATTTTATTAGACGAGCGTTAGATATGTAATTTATAGTGTGGGCAACCAGCTTGACAGAAGAAACAGACGATAAATAAAAAAATGTTGATGCGAAAATTTGGCTTCAACTTTCCATAGAAAATGTGAATTTCCCGCCTTTTTCTACTGATATATAGACTGGTTGGCTCATCGATATCTAATGCCGTTCCCCACTTGTATGTATGGTAAATCGCGACTGTGGTGACTTCCATCCATAGTGCGCTTGGTAAGCCTTACACTCTCGCATTTGCGACTTAGTTTAGTACCACGATACGCTGACGAGTGGGGAGCGGTCTGTAGACCTACAAGAACTTTAAAGAATATTAAATTTTATACGTCTAAATACTCAAAGGCCTGTATACATCAAAATAGTTATTTATGATACGAGTGTGAAAAGTAGGATTTTTCCAAGACGACTCGAGACTGTGACTCGCTTTGATCGTGTTTTAAAACCGACACGAACACGAGTCAGGAGTTAGAAACGAACATTTCAAATAACCTAAATTTCATTTTCATTTCATTTTTTCATGTATTTTATGAATACATTGGCAGTGAAAACGGCGCGAAACAAAAAAAAATTAGCGACCAACAATTCTAATTTGCCGCCTTTTTGTCATTCTAACTGTCACTCATGTTACTGGCAACTTGACCAAAATAAATGGCCATTGCGTTCCAGAATCTGCGCGCGTCTTTTGTTAAAGAAAATAAAAAATATCTTTTTATTCTAAGTATTCTAACGGTTGTTTCAAGCGCCTAAAGAAGTTTTAGATTTGGATATCTTTAAATACACGCTAATTGTGTAATTACCGTAGTTTATGTTGTGTTTTTTACTCGTATCGCTGTGGAATTAGAGAAATTTAAGTTTTTAATGTTAATAGTCGGCGGCTTAAAGCAGTATAAACTTACGTAAGTAATACCTGTTAAACTTTTACTTCCTAATGTTTGTAAAGTTAATATTATTATTTGTATTAGTTAAAGTGTATTAAAACACACGTTGATACGAACTTATATCGAATTGATAATCAAACGGTAGTCTAACTTGGGTTCCTATATTGATCGACATTGCACTTGTTTTTTTAGCGGGTTCAAGGACTTAAAGAATAATAAAGTAAATAATAATTTAATTTAGTAGTAAATATTTATATTTATCCGCATACGAAGCCATATATGGCCGCTATAAAATTGAACTCCATTGATTGCCATTAGAGTTCAAAATATCAACAATTTATTTTTTATTCTTGCGGTAAGGGGTTAAAAACATTCATGTTTCATGAATTTTATGATTGCTTACTGAGCGCAAGTTTAGTGTGAACAGAAGGCGTACAACAGGCATCGAAAATAGTAAATTTCGAGAAACCACGACACGATGGACGTGTCGCCTCTCTGTCACACTTTACATGCGAATTCACAAGTGCGTGAGAGAGGCAACACGTCAATCTTGGTTCCAGGTAGGCTCAAGTCTGCTACCGCGAAAACCGAAGTTCGTACGGGCATTTGTCTCTGTCATTCCAACGGAGGCGTCATTAGAGTGACAGAGAAAAAATCCTAAATTTGTGGATTTCGAAGCTCGCGGTGGGGTCTGTTTATCAAAAGCTTGTAACTTGTAATAAGTACAAGTGGAAGTCTCTTTTTATCGCCATGAATTAGATAAGGACTTCCGCTTGTATTACAAGTTACAAGCTTTTGATAAACAGGCCCCAGTGGGCCTGAAATTTCACTCTGTCACTCCAACAAAGGCGTCACAAGTGGGACGGAGACGGATGTACGAAAGTTGCGAACTTTGTCGTTCGTCTATGAATTTTTATTTTTACTCAATATCTACGGAGTGAAACTAAATGTGGTACCTACTTCCATTTCATACGTAATGATTAAATACTTGTTTGTACTCCAGGTAATACGCCAGATTACTCTTCAGGCGTCTTATAGGAAGGCAGAAAACGTGGCAGAAAATTTGTGACCTTCGCAGCAGGTAAGTTACAATAAAAATTATAATATATTATTATTTTAGCCGACTTCAGAAAATGACGAGGTTCTCAATTCGACTGAATTTTTATATGTAGGTAAGGTATGACATACTCGATAATTCCTAAAATCTTAAAAGAGAACCGGATTTCATTTTTTTCATTTGAAGGGTATAACCACGAGATGGTCCTGTGGGCAGAAAGTTGGGGGCACTAGGTTTATCATTATCACCTTGAAAAACCCGGTTGAAGTCGGTTTTTATTAGGGCTCACGGTACACGTGTAACTCGCCAAACCGGATACCCGTGTTCTTAAGCCCGACGGTACTAAGAACCCGAATTACACGAACCCGCCGGGTACCCGTGTCCGTGTCCAATACACGGATACCGTTTTCACGAAACCGCGTGCTACCCGGGTACCCGGGTACTTAAGACCGAACCGAACGGGTTCGAAATAATTTAAGGAAATGCAAATAAGGTCTATTATTGAATGTAACCTGCAGCTTCGTTCAACACTACAAAAATTTCGACTCTATGTGTTACGCAATAAGGTCTATTTGACACAATTAGCCTTTCGCTTATCAATCCATTTGTACTATAGCCGTTAAGTCTCACGACTCATTCGTACGCTTTTCGTCAAGGACGTCCCCGAACCCGCGGGTAATTAAAGTCCGTGTAAATAATACCCGTGTACCCGTGTATCCGTGTAGACGGGTATTATTTACACGGACTTTAATTACCCGTGTAAATCGGGTCAGAAACCCGTGTACGTGTAACACGAACACGGGTATGAGAAACGTTGACACGAAACCCGGACACGACCGCGAGCCCTAGTTTTTATTTTGGTGATTACTTATTGACGATATTTCGGGAGACTGAAGTTGCAAAATTACGTATTTTGTATACAATATTACGTTTTTGTCGTATTTTTAGTAACTGACCGATTAGTATGCCATCTAATATTTAAATTTACATACTTATAGCTTATAGGTATACTAGTTTATTCTACACTTAGGTACTTTGTCGTAGTTGTATTTTGACATATTATTTTAAACATCGTTCCACCGATGGATCGTAATCGTAACTCATAAATTGTTCAAATAAAACAATCATTAAAAATATATAGGTTGTTTATTTTTTTTTTACGTTTTTACATTGCTCAATAAAAATAAATATTATCTTATTAAATTATAAACTAATTATGATTAATTCGTTTTCGTTCGTCTTCGCTTTAAGAAATCGGGCTTTTTTCGTCTTTATTTCTGGACTCCGACCATGCGGCGGACGTTCCATGGCATTTCATCGATGTCGTCGTAGCAAACGCAGACCTTTCCACGGCCTGGTCTTCCTGGTTTACCTGGTCTACCTGGCCTGCCTGGCCTACCTGGCTGCTGTGGTTGCTGCGGCTGCTGTGGTTGTTGTGGGTTCTGTGGCTGCTGTGGTTGCTGCGGCTGTTGTGGTTGTTGCGGCTGCTGTGGTTGTTGTGGGTTCTGTGGTTGCTGCGGCTGTTGTGGTTGCTGCGGCTGTTGTGGTTGTTGCGGCTGCTGTGGTTGTTGTGGGTTCTGTGGTTGCTGCGGCTGTTGTGGGTTCTGTGGTTGCTGCGGCTGTTGTGGTTGCTGCGGCTGTTGTGGTTGTTGCGGCTGCTGTGGTTGTTGTGGGTTCTGTGGTTGCTGCGGCTGTTGTGGGTTCTGTGGTTGCTGCGGCTGTTGTGGGTTCTGCGGCTGTTGTGGTTGCTGCGGCTGTTGTGGGTTCTGTGGTTGCTGCGGCTGTTGTGGTTGCTGCGGCTGTTGTGGTTGTTGCGGCTGCTGTGGTTGTTGTGGGTTCTGTGGTTGCTGCGGCTGTTCTGGTTGCTGCGGCTGTTGTGGTTGTTGCGGCTGCTGTGGTTGTTGTGGGTTCTGTGGTTGCTGCGGCTGTTGTGGTTGCTGCGGCTGTTGTGGTTGTTGCGGCTGCTGTGGTTGTTGTGGGTTCTGTGGTTGCTGCGGCTGTTGTGGGTTCTGTGGTTGCTGCGGCTGTTGTGGGTTCTGCGGCTGTTGTGGTTGCTGCGGCTGTTGTGGGTTCTGTGGTTGCTGCGGCTGTTGTGGTTGCTGCGGCTGTTGTGGTTGTTGCGGCTGCTGTGGTTGTTGTGGGTTCTGTGGTTGCTGCGGCTGTTGTGGTTGCTGCGGCTGTTGTGGTTGTTGCGGCTGCTGTGGTTGTTGTGGGTTCTGTGGTTGCTGCGGCTGTTGTGGGTTCTGTGGTTGCTGCGGCTGTTGTGGTTGCTGCGGCTGTTGTGGTTGTTGCGGCTGCTGTGGTTGTTGTGGGTTCTGTGGTTGCTGCGGCTGTTGTGGTTGCTGCGGCTGTTGTGGTTGTTGCGGCTGCTGCGGCTGTTGTGGGTTCTGTGGTTGCTGCGGCTGTTGTGGTTGCTGCGGCTGTTGTGGTTGTTGCGGCTGCTGTGGTTGTTGTGGGTTCTGTGGTTGTTGTGGCTGCTGTGGTTGCTGCGGCTGTTGTGGGTTCTGTGGTTGCTGCGGCTGTTGTGGGTTCTGTGGTTGCTGCGGCTGTTGTGGTTGCTGCGGCTGTTGTGGTTGCTGCGGCTGTTGTGGTTGCTGCGGCTGTTGTGGGTTCTGTGGTTGCTGCGGCTGTTGTGGGTTCTGTGGTTGCTGCGGCTGTTGTGGGTTCTGTGGTTGCTGCGGCTGTTGTGGGTTCTGTGGTTGCTGCGGCTGTTGTGGTTGCTGCGGCTGTTGTGGTTGCTGCGGCTGTTGTGGTTGCTGCGGCTGTTGTGGGTTCTGTGGTTGCTGCGGCTGTTGTGGGTTCTGTGGTTGCTGCGGCTGTTGTGGGTTCTGTGGTTGCTGCGGCTGTTGTGGTTGTTGTGGGTTCTGTGGTTGCTGCGGCTGTTGTGGTTGTTGTGGGTTCTGTGGTTGCTGCGGCTGTTGTGGTTGTTGTGGGTTCTGCGGCTGCTGTGGTTGCTGTGGTTGTTGTGGGTTCTGTGGTTGCTGCGGCTGTTGTGGGTTCTGCGGCTGCTGTGGTTGCTGTGGTTGTTGTGGGTTCTGTGGTTGCTGCGGCTGTTGGGGTTGTTGTGGGTTCTGTGGTTGCTGCGGCTGTTGTGGGTTCTGTGGTTGCTGCGGCTGTTGGGGTTGTTGTGGGTTCTGTGGTTGCTGCGGCTGTTGTGGTTGTTGTGGGTTCTGCGGCTGCTGTGGTTGCTGTGGTTGTTGTGGGTTCTGTGGTTGCTGCGGCTGTTGTGGGTTCTGCGGCTGCTGTGGTTGCTGTGGTTGTTGTGGGTTCTGTGGTTGCTGCGGCTGTTGGGGTTGTTGTGGGTTCTGTGGTTGCTGCGGCTGTTGTGGGTTCTGTGGTTGTTGCGGCTGCTGTGGTTGTTGTGGGTTCTGTGGTTGCTGCGGCTGTTGTGGGTTCTGTGGTTGCTGCGGCTGCTGTGGTTGCTGCGGCTGTTGTGGTTGCTGCGGCTGTTGTGGGTTCTGTGGTTGCTGCGGCTGTTGTGGGTTCTGTGGTTGCTGCGGCTGTTGTGGGTTCTGTGGTTGCTGCGGCTGTTGTGGTTGCTGCGGCTGTTGTGGTTGTTGCGGCTGCTGTGGTTGTTGTGGGTTCTGTGGTTGTTGTGGCTGCTGTGGTTGCTGCGGCTGTTGTGGGTTCTGTGGTTGCTGCGGCTGTTGTGGGTTCTGTGGTTGCTGCGGCTGTTGTGGTTGCTGCGGCTGTTGTGGTTGTTGCGGCTGCTGTGGTTGTTGTGGGTTCTGTGGTTGCTGCGGCTGTTGTGGTTGTTGCGGCTGCTGTGGTTGTTGTGGGTTCTGTGGTTGCTGCGGCTGTTGTGGGTTCTGTGGTTGCTGCGGCTGCTGTGGTTGTTGTGGGTTCTGTGGTTGCTGCGGCTGCTGTGGTTGTTGTGGGTTCTGTGGTTGCTGCGGCTGCTGTGGTTGTTGTGGGTTCTGTGGTTGCTGCGGCTGCTGTGGTTGTTGTGGGTTCTGTGGTTGCTGCGGCTGTTGTGGTTGCTGCGGCTGTTGTGGGTTCTGTGGTTGCTGCGGCTGTTGTGGTTGTTGTGGGTTCTGTGGTTGCTGCGGCTGCTGTGGTTGTTGTGGGTTCTGTGGTTGCTGCGGCTGTTGTGGGTTCTGTGGTTGCTGCGGCTGTTGTGGGTTCTGTGGTTGCTGCGGCTGTTGTGGGTTCTGTGGTTGCTGCGGCTGTTGTGGTTGCTGCGGCTGTTGTGGTTGTTGCGGCTGCTGTGGTTGTTGTGGGTTCTGTGGTTGTTGTGGCTGCTGTGGTTGCTGCGGCTGTTGTGGGTTCTGTGGTTGCTGCGGCTGTTGTGGGTTCTGTGGTTGCTGCGGCTGTTGTGGGTTCTGTGGTTGCTGCGGCTGCTGTGGTTGTTGTGGGTTCTGTGGTTGCTGCGGCTGTTGGGGTTGTTGTGGGTTCTGTGGTTGCTGCGGCTGTTGTGGGTTCTGTGGTTGCTGCGGCTGCTGTGGTTGCTGCGGCTGTTGTGGGTTCTGTGGTTGCTGCGGCTGTTGTGGGTTCTGTGGTTGCTGCGGCTGTTGTGGTTGCTGCGGCTGTTGTGGTTGTTGCGGCTGCTGTGGTTGTTGCGGCTGCTGTGGTTGTTGTGGGTTCTGTGGTTGCTGCGGCTGTTGTGGTTGCTGCGGCTGTTGTGGTTGTTGCGGCTGCTGTGGTTGTTGTGGGTTCTGTGGTTGTTGTGGCTGCTGTGGTTGCTGCGGCTGTTGTGGGTTCTGTGGTTGCTGCGGCTGTTGTGGGTTCTGTGGTTGCTGCGGCTGTTGTGGTTGCTGCGGCTGTTGTGGTTGCTGCGGCTGTTGTGGTTGCTGCGGCTGTTGTGGGTTCTGTGGTTGCTGCGGCTGTTGTGGGTTCTGTGGTTGCTGCGGCTGTTGTGGGTTCTGTGGTTGCTGCGGCTGCTGTGGTTGTTGTGGGTTCTGTGGTTGCTGCGGCTGTTGAGGTTGTTGTGGGTTCTGCGGCTGCTGTGGTTGCTGTGGTTGTTGTGGGTTCTGTGGTTGCTGCGGCTGTTGTGGGTTCTGCGGCTGCTGTGGTTGCTGTGGTTGTTGTGGGTTCTGTGGTTGCTGCGGCTGTTGGGGTTGTTGTGGGTTCTGTGGTTGCTGCGGCTGTTGTGGGTTCTGTGGTTGCTGCGGCTGTTGGGGTTGTTGTGGGTTCTGTGGTTGCTGCGGCTGCTGTGGTTGTTGTGGGTTCTGTGGTTGCTGCGGCTGTTGTGGGTTCTGTGGTTGCTGCGGCTGCTGTGGTTGCTGCGGCTGTTGTGGGTTCTGTGGTTGCTGCGGCTGTTGTGGGTTCTGTGGTTGCTGCGGCTGTTGTGGGTTCTGTGGTTGCTGCGGCTGTTGTGGTTGCTGCGGCTGTTGTGGTTGTTGCGGCTGCTGTGGTTGCTGCGGCTGTTGTGGGTTCTGCGGCTGCTGTGGTTGTTGTGGGTTCTGTGGTTGCTGCGGCTGTTGTGGGTTCTGTGGTTGCTGCGGCTGCTGTGGTTGCTGCGGCTGTTGTGGGTTCTGTGGTTGCTGCGGCTGTTGGGGTTGTTGTGGGTTCTGTGGTTGCTGCGGCTGTTGTGGGTTCTGTGGTTGCTGCGGCTGCTGTGGTTGCTGCGGCTGTTGTGGTTGCTGCGGCTGTTGTGGGTTCTGTGGTTGCTGCGGCTGTTGTGGGTTCTGTGGTTGCTGCGGCTGTTGTGGGTTCTGTGGTTGCTGCGGCTGTTGTGGTTGCTGCGGCTGTTGTGGTTGTTGCGGCTGCTGTGGTTGTTGTGGGTTCTGTGGTTGTTGTGGCTGCTGTGGTTGCTGTGGCTGTTGTGGGTTCTGTGGTTGCTGCGGCTGCTGTGGTTGTTGTGGGTTCTGTGGTTGCTGCGGCTGTTGTGGTTGTTGCGGCTGCTGTGGTTGCTGCGGCTGTTGTGGGTTCTGTGGTTGCTGCGGCTGTTGTGGGTTCTGTGGTTGCTGCGGCTGTTGTGGGTTCTGTGGTTGCTGCGGCTGTTGTGGTTGCTGCGGCTGTTGTGGTTGTTGCGGCTGCTGTGGTTGTTGTGGGTTCTGTGGTTGTTGTGGCTGCTGTGGTTGCTGCGGCTGTTGTGGGTTCTGTGGTTGCTGCGGCTGTTGTGGGTTCTGTGGTTGCTGCGGCTGTTGTGGGTTCTGTGGTTGCTGCGGCTGCTGTGGTTGTTGTGGGTTCTGTGGTTGCTGCGGCTGTTGGGGTTGTTGTGGGTTCTGTGGTTGCTGCGGCTGTTGTGGGTTCTGTGGTTGCTGCGGCTGCTGTGGTTGCTGCGGCTGTTGTGGGTTCTGTGGTTGCTGCGGCTGTTGTGGGTTCTGTGGTTGCTGCGGCTGTTGTGGGTTCTGTGGTTGCTGCGGCTGTTGTGGTTGCTGCGGCTGTTGTGGTTGTTGCGGCTGCTGTGGTTGCTGCGGCTGCTGTGGTTGTTGTGGGTTCTGTGGTTGCTGCGGCTGTTGTGGGTTCTGCGGCTGCTGTGGTTGTTGTGGGTTCTGTGGTTGCTGCGGCTGTTGGGGTTGTTGTGGGTTCTGTGGTTGCTGCGGCTGTTGTGGGTTCTGTGGTTGCTGCGGCTGTTGGGGTTGTTGTGGGTTCTGTGGTTGCTGCGGCTGCTGTGGTTGTTGTGGGTTCTGTGGTTGCTGCGGCTGTTGTGGGTTCTGTGGTTGCTGCGGCTGCTGTGGTTGCTGCGGCTGTTGTGGGTTCTGTGGTTGCTGCGGCTGTTGTGGGTTCTGTGGTTGCTGCGGCTGTTGTGGGTTCTGTGGTTGCTGCGGCTGTTGTGGTTGCTGCGGCTGTTGTGGTTGTTGCGGCTGCTGTGGTTGCTGCGGCTGTTGTGGGTTCTGCGGCTGCTGTGGTTGTTGTGGGTTCTGTGGTTGCTGCGGCTGTTGTGGGTTCTGTGGTTGCTGCGGCTGCTGTGGTTGCTGCGGCTGTTGTGGGTTCTGTGGTTGCTGCGGCTGTTGGGGTTGTTGTGGGTTCTGTGGTTGCTGCGGCTGTTGTGGGTTCTGTGGTTGCTGCGGCTGCTGTGGTTGCTGCGGCTGTTGTGGTTGCTGCGGCTGTTGTGGGTTCTGTGGTTGCTGCGGCTGTTGTGGGTTCTGTGGTTGCTGCGGCTGTTGTGGGTTCTGTGGTTGCTGCGGCTGTTGTGGTTGCTGCGGCTGTTGTGGTTGTTGCGGCTGCTGTGGTTGTTGTGGGTTCTGTGGTTGTTGTGGCTGCTGTGGTTGCTGCGGCTGTTGTGGGTTCTGTGGTTGCTGCGGCTGTTGTGGGTTCTGTGGTTGCTGCGGCTGTTGTGGGTTCTGTGGTTGCTGCGGCTGTTGTGGTTGCTGCGGCTGTTGTGGTTGTTGCGGCTGCTGTGGTTGTTGTGGGTTCTGTGGTTGTTGTGGCTGCTGTGGTTGCTGCGGCTGTTGTGGGTTCTGTGGTTGCTGCGGCTGTTGTGGGTTCTGTGGTTGCTGCGGCTGTTGTGGTTGTTGTGGGTTCTGTGGTTGCTGCGGCTGCTGTGGTTGTTGTGGGTTCTGTGGTTGCTGCGGCTGTTGTGGGTTCTGTGGTTGCTGCGGCTGTTGTGGGTTCTGTGGTTGCTGCGGCTGTTGTGGGTTCTGTGGTTGCTGCGGCTGCTGTGGTTGTTGTGGGTTCTGTGGTTGCTGCGGCTGTTGTGGGTTCTGTGGTTGCTGCGGCTGCTGTGGTTGTTGTGGGTTCTGTGGTTGCTGCGGCTGCTGTGGTTGCTGCGGCTGTTGTGGTTGCTGCGGCTGTTGTGGGTTCTGTGGTTGCTGCGGCTGTTGGGGTTGTTGTGGGTTCTGTGGTTGCTGCGGTTGCTGCGGCTGTTGTGGGTTCTGTGGTTGCTGCGGCTGTTGTGGGTTCTGTGGTTGCTGCGGCTGCTGTGGTTGCTGCGGCTGTTGTGGTTGCTGCGGCTGTTGTGGGTTCTGTGGTTGCTGCGGCTGTTGGGGTTGTTGTGGGTTCTGTGGTTGCTGCGGTTGCTGCGGCTGTTGTGGTTGCTGCGGTTGCTGCGGCTGTTGTGGGTTCTGTGGTTGCTGCGGCTGCTGTGGTTGCTGCGGCTGCTGTGGTTGCTGCGGCTGTTGTGGGTTCTGTGGTTGCTGCGGCTGTTGTGGGTTCTGTGGTTGCTGCGGCTGCTGTGGTTGTTGTGGGTTCTGTGGTTGCTGCGGCTGTTGTGGGTTCTGCGGCTGCTGTGGTTGCTGTGGTTGTTGTGGGTTCTGTGGTTGCTGCGGCTGTTGGGGTTGTTGTGGGTTCTGTGGTTGCTGCGGCTGCTGTGGTTGTTGTGGGTTCTGTGGTTGCTGCGGCTGCTGTGGTTGTTGTGAGTTCTGTGGTTGCTGCGGCTGTTGTGGGTTCTGTGGTTGCTGCGGCTGCTGTGGTTGCTGCGGCTGTTGTGGTTGTTGTGGGTTCTGTGGTTGTTGTGGCTGCTGTGGTTGCTGCGGCTGTTGTGGGTTCTGTGGTTGCTGCGGCTGTTGTGGGTTCTGTGGTTGCTGCGGCTGTTGTGGTTGTTGTGGGTTCTGTGGTTGCTGCGGCTGTTGTGGGTTCTGTGGTTGCTGCGGCTGTTGTGGTTGCTGCGGCTGTTGTGGTTGTTGCGGCTGCTGTGGTTGTTGTGGGTTCTGTGGTTGCTGCGGCTGTTGTGGGTTCTGTGGTTGCTGCGGCTGCTGTGGTTGCTGCGGCTGTTGTGGTTGTTGTGGGTTCTGTGGTTGTTGTGGCTGCTGTGGTTGCTGCGGCTGTTGTGGGTTCTGTGGTTGCTGCGGCTGTTGTGGGTTCTGTGGTTGCTGCGGCTGCTGTGGTTGCTGCGGCTGTTGTGGTTGTTGTGGGTTCTGTGGTTGTTGTGGCTGCTGTGGTTGCTGCGGCTGTTGTGGGTTCTGTGGTTGCTGCGGCTGTTGTGGTTGCTGCGGCTGTTGTGGGTGTTGCGGTTGTTGTGGGTTCTGTGGTTGCTGCGGCTGCTGTGGTTGTTGTGGTTGCTGCGGCTGTTGGGGTTGTTGTGGGTTCTGTGGTTGCTGCGGCTGTTGTGGTTGTTGTGGGTTCTGTGGTTGCTGCGGCTGCTGTGGTTGTTGTGGGTTCTGTGGTTGCTGCGGCTGTTGTGGTTGTTGTGGGTTCTGTGGTTGCTGCGGCTGTTGTGGTTGTTGTGGGTTCTGTGGTTGCTGCGGCTGTTGTGGTTGTTGTGGGTTCTGTGGTTGCTGCGGCTGTTGTGGTTGTTGTGGGTTCTGTGGTTGCTGCGGCTGTTGTGGTTGCTGCGGCTGTTGGGGTTGTTGTGGGTTCTGTGGTTGCTGCGGCTGCTGTGGTTGTTGTGGGTTCTGTGGTTGCTGCGGCTGTTGTGGGTTCTGTGGTTGCTGCGGCTGTTGTGGGTTCTGTGGTTGCTGCGGCTGTTGTGGGTTCTGTGGTTGCTGCGGCTGTTGTGGGTTCTGTGGTTGCTGCGGCTGTTGTGGTTGTTGCGGCTGCTGCGGCTGTTGTGGGTTCTGTGGTTGCTGCGGCTGTTGTGGTTGTTGTGAGTTCTGTGGTTGCTGCGGCTGTTGTGGTTGTTGTGGGTTCTGTGGTTGCTGCGGCTGTTGTGGTTGCTGCGGCTGTTGTGGTTGTTGCGGCTGCTGTGGTTGTTGTGGGTTCTGTGGTTGCTGCGGCTGTTGTGGTTGTTGTGGGTTCTGTGGTTGCTGCGGCTGTTGTGGTTGCTGCGGCTGTTGTGGTTGTTGCGGCTGTTGTGGTTGTTGTGGGTTCTGTGGTTGCTGCGGCTGCTGTGGTTGTTGTGGGTTCTGTGGTTGCTGCGGCTGCTGTGGTTGTTGTGGGTTCTGTGGTTGCTGCGGCTGTTGGGGTTGTTGTGGGTTCTGTGGTTGCTGCGGCTGCTGTGGTTGTTGTGGGTTCTGTGGTTGCTGCGGCTGTTGTGGGTTCTGTGGTTGCTGCGGCTGTTGTGGTTGTTGTGGGTTCTGTGGTTGCTGCGGCTGTTGTGGTTGTTGTGGGTTCTGTGGTTGCTGCGGCTGTTGTGGTTGTTGTGGGTTCTGTGGTTGCTGCGGCTGCTGTGGTTGTTGTGGGTTCTGTGGTTGCTGCGGCTGTTGTGGTTGTTGTGGGTTCTGTGGTTGCTGCGGCTGTTGTGGTTGTTGTGGGTTCTGTGGTTGCTGCGGCTGTTGTGGTTGTTGTGGGTTCTGTGGTTGCTGCGGCTGTTGTGGTTGCTGCGGCTGTTGTGGTTGTTGCGGCTGCTGTGGTTGTTGTGGGTTCTGTGGTTGCTGCGGCTGTTGTGGGTTCTGTGGTTGCTGCGGCTGTTGTGGGTTCTGTGGTTGCTGCGGCTGTTGTGGGTTCTGTGGTTGCTGCGGCTGTTGTGGGTTGTGTGGTTGTTGCGGCTGCTGCGGCTGTTGTGGGTTCTGTGGTTGCTGCGGCTGTTGTGGTTGTTGTGGGTTCTGTGGTTGCTGCGGCTGTTGTGGTTGTTGTGGGTTCTGTGGTTGCTTCGGCTGTTGTGGTTGTTGCGGCTGCTGTGGTTGTTGTGGGTTCTGTGGTTGCTGCGGCTGTTGTGGTTGTTGTGGGTTCTGTGGTTGCTGCGGCTGTTGTGGTTGCTGCGGCTGTTGTGGTTGTTGCGGCTGTTGTGGTTGTTGTGGGTTCTGTGGTTGCTGCGGCTGCTGTGGTTGTTGTGGGTTCTGTGGTTGCTGCGGCTGCTGTGGTTGTTGTGGGTTCTGTGGTTGCTGCGGCTGTTGGGGTTGTTGTGGGTTCTGTGGTTGCTGCGGCTGCTGTGGTTGTTGTGGGTTCTGTGGTTGCTGCGGCTGTTGGGGTTGTTGTGGGTTCTGTGGTTGCTGCGGCTGCTGTGGTTGTTGTGGGTTCTGTGGTTGCTGCGGCTGTTGTGGGTTCTGTGGTTGCTGCGGCTGTTGTGGGTTCTGTGGTTGCTGCGGCTGTTGTGGGTTCTGTGGTTGCTGCGGCTGTTGTGGTTGTTGCGGCTGCTGCGGCTGTTGTGGGTTCTGTGGTTGCTGCGGCTGTTGTGGTTGTTGTGGGTTCTGTGGTTGCTGCGGCTGTTGTGGTTGTTGTGGGTTCTGTGGTTGCTGCGGCTGTTGTGGTTGTTGTGGGTTCTGTGGTTGCTGCGGCTGTTGTGGTTGCTGCGGCTGTTGTGGTTGTTGCGGCTGCTGTGGTTGTTGTGGGTTCTGTGGTTGCTGCGGCTGTTGTGGGTTCTGTGGTTGCTGCGGCTGTTGTGGGTTCTGTGGTTGCTGCGGCTGTTGTGGGTTCTGTGGTTGCTGCGGCTGTTGTGGTTGTTGCGGCTGCTGCGGCTGTTGTGGGTTCTGTGGTTGCTGCGGCTGTTGTGGTTGTTGTGGGTTCTGTGGTTGCTGCGGCTGTTGTGGTTGTTGTGGGTTCTGTGGTTGCTGCGGCTGTTGTGGTTGTTGCGGCTGCTGTGGTTGTTGTGGGTTCTGTGGTTGCTGCGGCTGTTGTGGTTGTCGTGGGTTCTGTGGTTGCTGCGGCTGTTGTGGTTGCTGCGGCTGTTGTGGTTGTTGCGGCTGTTGTGGTTGTTGTGGGTTCTGTGGTTGCTGCGGCTGCTGTGGTTGTTGTGGGTTCTGTGGTTGCTGCGGCTGCTGTGGTTGTTGTGGGTTCTGTGGTTGCTGCGGCTGTTGGGGTTGTTGTGGGTTCTGTGGTTGCTGCGGCTGCTGTGGTTGTTGTGGGTTCTGTGGTTGCTGCGGCTGTTGTGGGTTCTGTGGTTGCTGCGGCTGTTGTGGGTTCTGTGGTTGCTGCGGCTGTTGTGGTTGCTGCGGCTGTTGTGGTTGTTGCGGCTGCTGTGGTTGTTGTGGGTTCTGTGGTTGCTGCGGCTGTTGTGGTTGCTGCGGCTGTTGTGGTTGTTGCGGCTGTTGTGGTTGTTGTGGGTTCTGTGGTTGCTGCGGCTGCTGTGGTTGTTGTGGGTTCTGTGGTTGCTGCGGCTGCTGTGGTTGTTGTGGGTTCTGTGGTTGCTGCGGCTGTTGGGGTTGTTGTGGGTTCTGTGGTTGCTGCGGCTGTTGGGGTTGTTGTGGGTTCTGTGGTTCCTGCGGCTGTTGTGGTTGTTGTGGGTTCTGTGGTTGCTGCGGCTGCTGTGGTTGTTGTGGGTTCTGTGGTTGCTGCGGCTGTTGGGGTTGTTGTGGGTTCTGTGGTTGCTGCGGCTGCTGTGGTTGTTGTGGGTTCTGTGGTTGCTGCGGCTGTTGTGGGTTCTGTGGTTGCTGCGGCTGTTGTGGGTTCTGTGGTTGCTGCGGCTGTTGTGGTTGCTGCGGCTGTTGTGGTTGTTGTGGGTTCTGTGGTTGTTGTGGCTGCTGTGGTTGCTGCGGCTGTTGTGGGTTCTGTGGTTGCTGCGGCTGTTGTGGGTTCTGTGGTTGCTGCGGCTGTTGTGGGTTCTGTGGTTGCTGCGGTTGCTGTGGTTGCTGCGGCTGTTGTGGTTGTTGTGGGTTCTGTGGTTGCTGCGGCTGTTGTGGTTGTTGTGGGTTCTGTGGTTGCTGCGGCTGTTGTGGTTGCTGCGGCTGTTGTGGTTGTTGCGGCTGTTGTGGTTGCTGCGGCTGTTGTGGTTGTTGCGGCTGCTGTGGTTGTTGTGGGTTCTGTGGTTGTTGTGGCTGCTGTGGTTGCTGCGGCTGTTGTGGGTTCTGTGGTTGCTGCGGCTGTTGTGGGTTCTGTTGTTGCTGCGGCTGTTGTGGGTTCTGTGGTTGCTGCGGCTGTTGTGGTTGTTGTGGGTTCTGTGGTTGCTGCGGCTGTTGTGGTTGTTGTGGGTTCTGTGGTTGCTGCGGCTGCTGTGGTTGTTGTGGGTTCTGTGGTTGCTGCGGCTGTTGTGGTTGTTGTGGGTTCTGTGGTTGCTGCGGCTGTTGTGGTTGTTGTGGGTTCTGTGGTTGCTGCGGCTGCTGTGGTTGTTGTGGGTTCTGTGGTTGCTGCGGCTGCTGTGGTTGCTGCGGCTGCTGTGGTTGTTGTGGGTTCTGTGGTTGCTGCGGCTGCTGTGGTTGTGGTGGGTTCTGTGGTTGCTGCGGCTGCTGTGGTTGCTGCGGCTGCTGTGGTTGTTGTGGGTTCTGTGGTTGCTGCGGCTGCTGTGGTTGTTGTGGGTTCTGTGGTTGCTGCGGCTGCTGTGGTTGTTGTGGGTTCTGTGGTTGCTGCGGCTGCTGTGGTTGCTGCGGCTGCTGTGGTTGTTGTGGGTTCTGTGGTTGCTGCGGCTGCTGTGGTTGTTGTGGGTTCTGTGGTTGCTGCGGCTGCTGTGGTTGTTGTGGGTTCTGTGGTTGCTGCGGCTGCTGTGGTTGTTGTGGGTTCTGTGGCTCCTGTGGTTGCTGCGGCTGCTGTGGTTGTTGTGGGTTCTGTGGTTGCTGCGGCTGCTGTGGTTGCTGCGGCTGCTGTGGTTGTTGTGGGTTCTGTGGCTGCTGCGGCTGCTGTGGTTGTTGTGGGTTCTGTGGTTGCTGCGGCTGCTGTGGTTGTTGTGGGTTCTGTGGTTGCTGCGGCTGCTGTGGTTGTTGTGGGTTCTGTGGTTGCTGCGGCTGCTGTGGTTGTTGTGGGTTCTGTGGTTGCTGCGGCTGCTGTGGTTGCTGCGGCTGCTGTGGTTGTTGTGGGTTCTGTGGTTGCTGCGGCTGCTGTGGTTGCTGCGGCTGCTGTGGTTGTTGTGGGTTCTGTGGTTGCTGCGGCTGCTGTGGTTGTTGTGGGTTCTGTGGTTGCTGCGGCTGCTGTGGTTGCTGCGGCTGCTGTGGTTGTTGTGGGTTCTGTGGTTGCTGCGGCTGCTGTGGTTGCTGCGGCTGCTGTGGTTGTTGTGGGTTCTGTGGTTGCTGCGGCTGCTGTGGTTGTTGTGGGTTCTGTGGTTGCTGCGGCTGCTGTGGTTGTTGTGGGTTCTGTGGTTGCTGCGGCTGCTGTGGTTGTTGTGGGTTCTGTGGTTGCTGCGGCTGCTGTGGTTGCTGCGGCTGCTGTGGTTGTTGTGGGTTCTGTGGTTGCTGCGGCTGCTGTGGTTGTTGTGGGTTCTGTGGTTGCTGCGGCTGCTGTGGTTGTTGTGGGTTCTGTGGTTGCTGCGGCTGCTGTGGTTGTTGTGGGTTCTGTGGTTGCTGCGGCTGTTGTGGTTGTTGTGGGTTCTGCGGCTGCTGTGGTTGCTGCGGCTGCTGTGGTTGTTGTGGGTTCTGTGGCTGCTGTGGTTGCTGCGGCTGCTGTGGTTGTTGTGGGTTCTGTGGTTGCTGCGGCTGCTGTGGTTGTTGTGGGTTCTGTGGTTGCTGCGGCTGCTGTGGTTGCTGCGGCTGCTGTGGTTGTTGTGGGTTCTGTGGTTGCTGCGGCTGCTGTGGTTGTTGTGGGTTCTGTGGCTGCTGTGGTTGTTGTGGGTTCTGTGGCTGCTGCGGCTGCTGTGGTTGTTGTGGGTTCTGCGGCTGCTGTGGTTGCTGTGGCTGCTGTGGTTGTTGTGGGTTCTGTGGCTGCTGTGGTTGTTGTGGGTTCTGCGGCTGCTGTGGTTGCTGTGGCTGCAGTGGTTGTTGTGGGTTCTGTGGCTGCTGTGGTTGTTGTGGGTTCTGCGGCTGCTGTGGTTGCTGTGGCTGCTGTGGTTGTTGTGGGTTCTGTGGCTGCTGCGGCTGCTGTGGTTGTTGTGGGTTCTGCGGCTGCTGTGGTTGCTGCGGCTGCTGTGGTTGTTGTGGGTTCTGTGGCTGCTGTGGTTGCTGCGGCTGCTGTGGTTGTTGTGGGTTCTGTGGCTGCTGCGGCTGCTGTGGTTGTTGTGGGTTCTGCGGCTGCTGTGGTTGTTGCGGCTGCTGTGGCTGTTGCGGCTGCTGTGGTTGCTGAGGCTGTTGTGGTTGTTGCGGCTGTTGTGGTTGTCCTGGTTGTGGTCCTGGACCTGGACGTCTCTTATGTCCTGTTCACAGAGGAAATGATATTATTTACGAAGAGTACGTTTTGTTTCTTTTTTTACATTCTCTGCCGATTTTTATTTATTATATGCTGATTTTCAAATGTAACGCGTTTTCGTATTAGTTTATTAGAAGAAAAATAATTACTGTTTTGTAATTTGTTACTGTGGCTTTATTCATAGGTATTTAAAAAAAAATTAAACTTTTTTGTCGATGTGCACCATAATGTCGGAATGAGTCTGCGTTTTACTTTAATCAAAATTAAGTTCTTTCACTCTTTTTTAGCTCCACATTTTAGTAAGAAAATCTTGAAATCTTGGTTTAACCTACTTCCCTGTCTACGATTAGATTAGGATAAAATTTTGCACACGATCTGAGTTCTGATTACAATTTATGAGTTTTATGACTAGCTAAGAAATGTCATTACAAATCCAATATGTTGGCCTCCTTAAAATGGCAGATTGACTGTTTGAAATCCATGCCCATGTTACGGGTTTCAAATTAAAGAATTTTCCGTTAATAATACGAAAAAAGCGTGTTTATTTTAGTTTTTTAACTACTTGATTTAGTATTAGGGTTCAGGTCGCTTATGATAGTTAGTTATACTTGCGAACTTGTCAGAACGTGCCGGTAAACTAATGTAACGACGTCAAACCCGGGTATCATAAGACTACAGATAACATTTTAATATAATTATTTTTACGGAGTTCCATTTGGAATTGGTGAAGGAAGAGACATAGTTTGTGAATTTTCGTGTGACATAGTACCTATAAATATATTTAAACGGTTAAACTCACTTGTATTTGTTCATTCGACATGTTTAGGAGAGCCTAGGTCTCCATTGTCAAGCACTGAGCTCGTGCTAACACATAGCGCGCGCGTCATGTACTCCTGATAATGGAGACATACCTACCCTCTTCGAAACATGTCGCGCGTAGTGACCAAATGCACGTGAGTAACTATTTCATTATTTAAAGTACTCATTCACTAGTTCATAAGTCCTCACCTTTCCTGATTAAAGTTGAGCTTGATGATTCTGACGAACTGCTAGAAGATTCGGATTCCGAGTGAGTTCGACGGTACCCTGCAATCAACATAAGATTGAAGCGCCTATTACACCTTCCTCAATCAGTCGCTGACGGCAGAGCAGAGGCGACGCAGTATTTTGAATCGTGTCTAGCATATTATGACATCTCTGTCTTCAGTGACTGATTCAGGAAGGTGTAGTAGGCGCTTTAGTAACATTCGCCGCACCGCATGTACCGAAAGCTGTCCTAGACAGTGGATTGAATACCAACCCTATTGGCGAATAGCGGTGGGCACGCCCATAAAAAAACGCGCGAATAACAACGATACGAAAATATGGCTTTAGTTAGCGTACAGTGACATTTCTGCTTCTATTTATTATATTATATGTCTTGATTTGTCACATAGGGCCGTTTTGATTAGTCAAAGTATTCTTTATTCAAATAGGCCCAGCAAAGAGCGCTTTTGAATAGTAGCAAATGAGATAAAAAAAAATACTTCCGTTTCTAATCCTACACCACTGTTCCTGAGAAGAATAAAGGGTTAAGCTCCAACTCCTCATTTTCTTTTCTTTTGGTATGTTTTGTAATTTTTACAAAATCACGAGCTTTCTTACAGTATTGCAATTTTTTTTAAATAACAGTCTTATTTTAGCAAAATATCCCCTAATGTCCCAATATCTACAATATCTACATTTCCTATATTTTTGGGACACCCTCTGTAGGGCACCACGCCCCACCGTACTTTATACAAAGCGCGGGAACCCTCTCTTCTCTTCCTAATAGAGGGCGCTATATGAACCTTAAGTCTTTATGTATAAATACACTTACACTCTGACATTGAGCGCGGAACAAGTTTCATGGTAACAATGCCTTCCTTTTCTTCAGTTATTATGTCATATTCTTCTTTGCTGTCTGTAAATTTGACATGAATACCATTTAGTACAATTGTGACATTGTGAAAATGGAGGTGAATGTGTTTCGAGTGTATGTATTGTGTGTGAGTGTGGTATGTGATTAGTAAATAAGTGCGTGCATTTTTTTTATTAAAGCCTCTTAGACGTTAAGTATACTTAGACTTAACGAAATAATGTAGTAGAAAATAGTCTTGCAAAAAAAAACAGTGTAGGAATGTAGGTATAAAATTGAATTACCAATTCTGCAGGCCTAGCCAAAATGCCATTATGTAATAAATAATAAATGCATGCGATTGACAGGTTCGTACGAAATGTCACGTGAATGTGATCATTTCCATACATTACTATGGTCACGTGACTTATCGTATACTATCGCAGAATGCCATTTTGGTTACGCAGTTGACTAGAAAGAGATGTATCCACTTTTTAACACACATACATTTCAACACTGCTGTCTTGTCGGGAGAGGACATTAATAAAAAAACGTCGAAATAATGAGAGTACAGTCTTTTGAACTACTTTATCTTTACATTGTGTACCTATAATACTTTTAAGAAATGTGTGCTATACTTACTTGGCATTTTTATGTCCACGAGCTTGTGTTGTGCTGTAAAAAGAGTTTTAAATCTGTATTTGTGTGTCGCAATCATACTAAATGGGTATTCACTTCAAATTGGTCATCTAATGCACCTATCTCTCAATACACAATTGTTGGACAAAATACCCAATTATTGTGTTACTCTATTAATCCTTTGAACGCCAAGAACCACTAAAGTGGTCGTGTGTTGTTATGCCATCGAGTGTTCTGTCAAAGTAACTGTCTTGCTGACAGATAAGTTTTATTTTCGTTGTTCATTAGTAGAGCACATCTTGCGCTTATTAACTATCAGTCTCTTTTCGATCATATAGAGACAGGTAGCTGCGAGTTGCTGTCAAATACGGGACGGAGTGACGGTATCACAAGCCATTTGGACTATAATTTAAAATAATTGAACTCAATTTTTTGACAGCGGTGTTCCAGGGGTTAAATTTCCTACGAATATCGAATAACCTACCCATGTCAACGTCAGCCTCGTCTGGGGTGCTTAAGTCGAGTCCCTTCTCAACGATCGTAGAACTTTCGGATTTCTCTGAAAATTAAAAAGAAATGATATTTCAGAAATGTAAAAACGAATACTTTTAACCGACTTCAAAAAAAGAGGAGGTTCTCAATACGACTGTTTTTGTATGTACGTTACTTGATATCTCTGAAAATCGGTTACCGATTTAATTTTTATTTTATCGAACCGGTACTTATGATTCCGAGATGGCCCTCTTGGTACCAAGTCGGGGTCCAATGATGGGATCTTAGAGATACCGGTTGTAGTCAGTCGTGCCCTTAACCCTTTAACCTGCTTTAACGGATAAAACTCAAAAAAATCGTGGATTACGCCTTAAAGGCATTCTGTAGTACCAAAAAATCTGTGTAAGAAAAAAATACAATAAAACAGTGTTATAGAGTGGTCACTTTTGAGACCGGTGCCCCTATAATGTTGTTGACCAGTCCCCTCCATAGGCTTCTGTTGCCCGCCATATGATGCAGCGCTTCCAGGTCCCTATTTCACCATGGTGATCGGTGCGACGGTTCGCAGCGTGGGAAGGCCCCCCTCAAGATGGAGCGACGACCTGGTAAAGGTTGCGGGTGTCCAATGGATGCGGACAGCTCACGACCGATCTTTGTGAAACTCTCTGGGGGAGGCCTATGTCCAGCAGTGGACGTCAATTGGCTGATGATGATGGTGATGTTCGGTGCGATACTGCCCATGCGTGACATCAGTAACAATTTAACAATTGTCGCACCTGTCACCATGGTGTGCGTTCCATCTAGCGATTCTAGCGGATGTCCTGCCATACAGAATGAATAAATAGGAATACACCCCGTCGCGACGTGACTCTTCCCGCTCGACGGAAATCGGACATAAAAGGGGGGAGGGGGTCAAGTCAAGGGGACTTAATGTTTCCTGTGCAACTCACCGCTGCTCTGCTGTTGCTGTGAACTTTCGCTGGTATTGGTCTCCTCCACATCAGTCTCACCATCTTGAAGGTTGGTGATCGACCATTTGTTATGAGCTGCGAGAAAAGGTTATTTTAGTTTTATTGTCAACTAGGAAATAAAACACTAGCCTCAAGTGTTATTGATATTGATGTGACTGTTCGTCTAATATTAATTTATAAATAGATCGTAACCAATTCATAAAGTGGGAAAGCATGTTTTCGGGCAACAGTAAATTAAGGTTGTCGAGTCTAACTGTTTCGAACAAACTTAATCGGCACAGCAGTTTTTGAATAACTACGGAACCCTACACTGAGCAGGGCCCAACACTCCCAACAGGTTCTGGGTCGGATTTTTCATAGATTTCTATGATGAAATTGTAAATGTATGATTTTTTTTACTTCTTAATATCGAAACAGCTAGTGCCTCTCAGTAGGAAACTGTAAAAAATACCTGACCTGCTACCGTAGACACTGAAGTTCACAAATTTACGAACTTCGGTGTTCGCGGTAGCAGGCCTGATATAAATAAAATATTTATAAATGAAAATAAAACCGCCTTCAAAAATTCGCCCGAACTAAAAAGTTAAAAATAATTTTGGCTCCTACTTCTTAGGATTTCCTACCCAAACCTTTAAACCTTTTACCCTATTCATTGAAATAAAACATTATGGCTAGGTACCTTACAGATTTCTTAACGTCAACTTACTGTCACTCCGATTACGCTTTTATCAACAGAATGGTCTGCCTCAGTCATTTTCATGAAAGCATAACCGGAGTGACAGTAAGTTACAAAGCTCTATCAAATACATATAAGTACTCGCGAAGTGAACATATTTGAACTAGAAGGTACCCTTTCAAACAAAAAAAGAATATTTCAAATCGGTCCACGCGTCTTCGAGTAATCGGGGAACATACATAAAAAAAAAAAAGATTTTGACGAATTGTAAACCTCCTCCTTTTTGAAGTTGGTTAAAAAGTGAGGGAATCGATTTTGTGATAATAACTAACGTCCTACCTGATTTCTGCTGAGCTTGTGCACTCTTTAGGCTCTCCTTACTGCTGTGCTTGGTGACCCTTGTGCCACTCCTGTCTTGTTCGATGAGGTCGGAGGTTTCTATAAAACAAATTACGTATAACTTATTAATGCGGTTTAATTACAACTCCGCTTCCGATGTCAAATCATTAGTTTGATTTCCGAAACTGTAACAAAGTGAGGAATGTACCTATGGATTTGATGCCAGCTATGTCTGAGGAGATGGAATAGAGTTGGCGCGTCAAAAAGGGGAAGTTACAGATAACTGCACATATCTAAGTGACAGTGATAATCACGTGCTCTTCCCCCTAGGCTGAGCACGTAGGCGGATCTTCAGAAGGGTTGCCTTTTCTGGGTTTGGCCAATTTTTCCGGTGTCTATTCATGGCACACATAGACATAGTTGGCGCGACAGTATGTCAGCAGGAGATTGACTATCCCTCCCTCTTTTATCAATATAGTTAGTAAAACGGGAAGTTTATCTCGCGGAGACATTGGCGAGCACCAAAAATGTGCTAAGCCAACTGAAGCCGTAATGCTTGGGGTGCTTCTATCTTACCATAGATAGTGATACTTACCAGATTTCTGCTCAGCGCCTGCGCTCTTCTTGTCCTTGGAGCTTGATTCGGAGGTGATAACGGTCCCATCAGGCTTGGTTAGCTGGCTTAACCTCGACTCTGTACGTAGGTAACACATTTTTTAATAAAGTTGGACCACAAGAAAATGTGTTTACACTCAGAATGCCACTTTTTCAAAGTATACAAATAAGCTTATAGTGGCAAATTTTTTGTAATATTTTTTCAATATTGGAATAAGTTAACTAAGTGACAAGCTGTTTAAAGATACTGGTTATAACCAGTTCTTTAGAAGGAAGTCTTTAAGTTACCGTCGTTTTCTGACTGGTTTGCCGCTTTCGCTGCCTTCGAGGTTTTCTGGCTGATGATAGTCTTTCCGCCGCCGCTTCGTTTCACCAATTCGGAAGATTCGTCTAAAAACCAAATATAATTTAATGTCAATGATTTATTTTGTCGTAATATGTAATTTTTGACAGTTGTGGCAGCATTAGAATCTACGGAACTAGTGGAAGTGAAATTCAATGAAGAAACGAGAAAAATATGGAGTGCGATAGAAAAACTATCGAGTTTAAATACGTTCTCGCGATTAAGAGAATTATTTACGGAATTTTATTACTTAAATATATATATAAGAATATTAAATTATAAAAAATCTTTAAACTTGGTAGAATGAAAAAAATACACGTAAGTAAGTCTTCCCTAAGCACCCACGGGGGTACCAAGGTAACCCAGAACTTTACCCAACATCACCAGGGGGGTAAAAAGTAACCAAAAAATACTCTCATGAATTATGGCTCTGATTGGTTGACTGGAAGTACATGACCACTACCAGAAACTTACCTTTGCTTTGAGAGCTCTGCTGTTTGCTGCTTCGTTTGGACGAGCTGACTAGTGAGCCTCCGCCGGTGGAACTGCTTACTGCACAACAAACATACCGTGTGTAAATCGAATGCGGGCGATACATTAAACTAGGCATGGGATTCATTAGTGTAATCATGGATTACGAGATTATTTTGACTTAATTATAACCCCACAATTTTTTTAAGTTTTGCGGAGCAGCAATGTACTGTCATTATTTACTGTGCGTACCTAGTACGCACAGTAAATAATGATATAAAAGAGATATAATTGAGATAAAAGTTGTATTACACTTGGCGGCAAAGTTTGTTCAACTCTCGTGCCTTGAAACCTTCGCAATGCAGTTTTTGAACCACTCGCTACGCTCGTGGCTCAATTTTGCAATCTTTCGCTAGCTTAGGTCTCAATATTAGCACGACAGTTAAACAATATCTGTACCCCCTTGTATAATCAATAACTATTGTTTTATACTGTGTAGTAATCATACAAAATATTATATATAATTTATTTAGTAATATTAATTACCCCAACCCCTAAAACCTTTTTTTATTTAAAATCGCGAAACAGCCAGATTGAGGTACCATGCCACCTATTAAAAAACTAATAAGAAAAATAGAAAAGTACTACACTTATTCTGTTGGAATTTAAATTATCTTCCGTTACATTACATACATGCTAAACTGCTAGCAGAATTTACCTAGTTATTTCAATATAGTACCTATCACAAAGTTAGTAAATTTGTATATATCGTCAACGGAATCTAAAAATAAGAAACATACTATTCATCACACCTGTTCAGTCGGTGCGCCAGTGCGCGCCGTATATAGGTGCGTCATGATGCCCATGGGTAATGGATTTTCATACAACATTAGGAACGTCATAGAAATTATTGCAATAAAAATGATATAATTTGAAGTACCGGGGAAGCATAACTCACTTGGTCCTTTGTCACTCACGTGTTAAAATTCCTAATTTTTGATTTAAAGAAATGATTTAGACCATTTTAGAGTAGTTTTATGAAAATATATTTTTCTCAAACATGCAACACGTTCACGTTCCTTTAAATAGACTCGGAAGTATCGCGTTTAGGGCGCCTAGGCCGGCAAAGTATTTTTTTTTTAATTTCGACATTGTCATTATTTTTTGTTGTATGTTTGAGAACAGCGCTATACATGCCTCGGCATGAAAACGCATTCCCGGCCTCATTACTTATCCAACCCCATATATACCAACTTGGCCGGAAATCCTCATTTTCCCGGCCTCTGATGTAATGTGCTATTTTATAAGTATCCTTTTTTTCTCTCACAAGTATGTTGAAAAAAATAGTGTGTGCCACGGGCGGTACAAGTATTATGAACTCGTGTGAAATAAACTTTCACACTTGTGCACAATTTCTTATTTACCGCCCTTAATACAAATGTACTATTATTACGTTATACAATACTTACATTCGGAGGATGACGATGATGATGATTCTTCGCTCGAAGAACTCGAAGATTTAAATGATGATGTTTCAGAAAATGCTGATGGAGCAGAATGGTTACACAAATGATTAAAATCAACACTTTTTTCAATATTAAACACAAAAAATAGATTTTTTTTAAATAGTTTACTGATTTCCATTAATATTATTCAAACAAGGATTTTAAGAAAACAATTTTGAAGGAATATCTGAATTTGAGTGTTGGAAAAAAGTGTCTTGTGTGATAACTAATTGAAATGTGTGAGACTGCATGTGATGGGTGTATGAACTATGAATGTGAGTGAGTCCTGTGTTTATTGCTTGTTACTTACTTTGTGTTGAGGGTTATGTGTTGTGTGTTCTGTTTACCGTCGCAAAACTATTACTGGGCCATTTGATTTAAGGATTTTTTCTTTATGATTGTGCTATTATAGCCCAATATTTTTGTCCTATTCCGTTACCATTTTAGAAAGATTTAGCATGGCCATAAGAGGAATTTTGTTTTGTTAGAATCAAATGGATTAATAGATAAACATCTCGTATTTTCTTCGGTTACCGCGAGGATTACACATGAAATAAAACTATGAAAACGGATAAACTCACGTATATTAACGATTTAGTAATTACGCGAGTTTATCCGTTTTCATAGTTTTATTTCAGATAAACATCTGTTAAAAAATAGTAGGGTCAATCTTAAATTAAATAGCCCTTCTAAATTGCAATTTTTTGATCTCGTCTCTGGATGTGTGGCGAAGATAACGGGAGAGGTAACTACTATCATGATCTCTTAATGCGATTCAGCTTAGGTTGTGCTTGTCAGTTTTTGACAGTTATTCTATGGATCAGACACATCGCTATTCAGATTCAGGTCCTAAACTGAATCGCATTAGGATAAATCCACAAGACTGTAACAAGAGTTACCAATTCTTTTGTATGTTCTCATATTAATTAAGTACTTTAAGGGTCCACATATCTACCACGACTAGACGTACGGAAACTCAACTTTGATTAATTAATTTTAAAACATACGAAAGAATTGGTAACTCTCGTTACAGTCTTGTGGATTTACCCATTAGTAGATTACCCTAAGTATGTGCAGTGCTATTTGTGGGCAGTCAAGGTAATACTTAAGTAAACTCATTTTTACTTACAATCATCCTTTGGTGCTGCTTGCGCACTCAGGATCTATGAAACAACAATTTGTCAAATAAATATATAATAAGTGTAATAAAAAATACAGGAAGCTTCACCGAAAAAGAGGTTTTTCGAGCCACCCTAGCACTAATACTGAACTGTAATAAAAAATATTACATTAAAATATCATCATCATCATCATCATCAGCCTATGATAGTCCACTGCTGGACGTAGGCCTCTCCTATTAACTATGCATAAAGACGCATACTATGATGACGCTGCTGCCCATCTTCAATCTTTTATCAAATAATGGTAAGTGACACTTAAATCCCTTAGTCGGCTCTTACGACACCCGCAGGAGGAGTTGGGGTGGTGACAAATGTATTCTTACTGCCGTCACCACACGGCATATTGTCATTAAAATATGCATTACAGTAATATAATATTTTTTGTAGGTATTCATATCTTAGCAAAGGTTCACCCACAGGGAGACTAATTGACTACTGTAAAACCTAGGGTAGGTACTGCAATCTGCTTGGCAGGTTTCGTTGGGTAGGTACATTACATACGCTTAGTCACATTACAATCATTTACAAAATCCGCAACAGGCAACGTCAATCATAATTTAAGTATTACATTAATTACAAAAGACCACCCCCGCATCGTATCTGGCCCAAAAGTCCTTTTGACATTAGCAACATTATTACGCTGAATCGATAGGGAAAGATATCATATCATAATATTCATAATGATCTAATTAAATACATATTTACATTAGTAACAGGGTGCTTAGCCAAGTTGCCAATCGCTAACGCTTAATCATCAATCGTAAACGAAAGGCAGCTAGCTGTCTTTGTCGCACTAATATGCAAGAGTGACAGAGGGGGAAAACCACGATACGCTACCAAGCGCTAGCGATAGGCAACTTGGCTAAGCATCCTGGTCACTCTGGTCAGTTATCAACTCTCTTATTGAAAGTACGACTTCACATACCTACCCTTGGGCCGCTTGTAGACTTCCGGTATTTTCACCGGACGACGGTCCGTCTAGAAACGGATACCCTTGTAGACAAGTAATTTTGTTACCGGATTGGCGATTGCCGTTTCTATGCGTCAGTTTTGAACAGATTGTACAAATACGGGCGATACGTCCGTCGTCGTTTACACACGCCAATACACTGGCATGGATGACCGCTTTTCTTACACCGGACCGGTGTCCGTCACGCCGAGGGGAAGCGGAGATGCATCCGGCGAAGTTCATTTGCCTGACAAGCGTCCGGTGCGTGTACACACACTCATAGTGAACCATACACCAGCACAAGTCCAGCAAAAAAAACGGACCGTCGTCCGGTGAAAATACCGGAAGTCTACAAGCGGCCTTATGGTCTGTACATTAATTTTTCAGTAGTAGACGCGTAATAGTGTGATCATCATGATATCAATAATTAGGAGAAACGAGAGTCAAAAATAACAACGAGGAATAATTGTACAGCAACACTGTGGACTTGTACAGGAATTAAAAAATAAAAAGCTTCCACACAAAAATCGAAGTTTAGAATATCTATATAAAAATAAAAGTGTTTTATTTTGAAGTGGGCATATCGCCGCAATTCTTACTCAACGCGTATCTGACACTCACATGATAGAAAAACACCCATAATCAGAAGGAAAGAAAGGCGACTTTTCCTGGAAATGTCTGCTTGTAGATCCGAGATAGATTATAGCGACGATATAGAAGTAGGTGGTTATAAAACTCGGAAAGGTGATAAATCCACCCACAACAAAAAATGTTAGGTCCCTTTCAGGGTCAAGTTGTATGTCTAGAATATTAATTAAAAAAGATCGGTTTTTAGGTATGATTTTTAGGAACAGACAAGTTATGAAACTTACACTGAGCGCACACACCAGGAGTCCAATAGAAAGCCAACGCATCTTGCAGTCTTAAAATCTTCTTGAATATAAGACTGAAGCCGATGTGACTATATTCCTATTGAAAATTCTCCCGCTTATATACCCCTAAAACCGACAAGCGTAAACAGACTGAAGAGTAATAAATAATTACGATTGTCAACTGTTTAAACTTTCTTTTGTATATACCTAACCATTAATAATGGATAAGTAAATAATTATGCTTTTGATGTCCGTCGAATGCATATTTATTTGACATGAGCAAATACGTATACCCTTGCATGCCCTTGCGTATGATCGATGCGTTTTATGGCATCGTTCTTGTTCAATAAGAAGTGAATCCTGACACCTTTTACTTCAAATAGTGCGGCAAACCACCTTGTCAGTAGAAAAGGTCAGATAATTAAAGAATTTACCTAGAGACGACACAACGCTTCTGGCTGCTAGTGAAACAGAAATGCTGAAACCCAACCAATGATGGCATTCGTTTCGAACTGGGTCTCAAGATTAACCACAACATAACCAGACTATGGTGGTGGATTGTGGGAGAAAACTGCTTTGGGGCTTGATACCGTTGATAACTTTATATATCTTTATACATCAGCAATACTGGTTTTTGTAAGGTGGAAATCTGGAGGCGCATCGGAATGGCCAAAAGTGCAATGTCCCAGCTTCAAAGCATATGGAGGAATAGTAATGTAACGTCTCCAAAACCAAAATTAAGTTGGTCAACTCCCTACTTTACTGCATTTTCAGCGGCTGAGACTTAAAAAGGCTGACACGAACTAGGTGTCAAATCTAGGCTATCAACCATCTGTATGTGAAGAATTATGGAGTTTGACGGTCACATAGCCAGGAAAGAGGGTCCATAATCTTGAGCAACTTATCGTTACTGGCAAGGTTGATAGCAAATGATCAGAACGATCGAAACGCTCAAATCATCGTTAATTTTAGGTTTTTTGCTTATAGCTGTAGCTGTATGCTCGATGTAAATTTTATTCAGGTAAGTATATTTATTAAAGAGGGTTAAATTCTGCGGTGAATCTCAAATCAATCATCAAAATTAGTTAACTGGTTCAGTCAAAAATAGTACATTGTGTATTAAGGGCGGTAAATAAGAAATTGTGAACGGGTGTGAAAGTAAAGCCCAAGCCGAAGGCGCGGGCTTTACTTCACACAAGTTCATAATTCTTGTACCGCCCGTGGCACACACAATGTTTTTCATCACACCTGTGAGGCAAAAAAATTAAATAAAACTATATATTTTCACAAAACTACTCTAAAATGGTCTAAATCATTTCTCAAAATCAGGGATGACTTAAATTCATTATGTTTTATAAAAGAATCTCGGCGCGGCGCGCGCCGCATCGCGCTAGTGCGACGTAATGTCGTACGAAAATCCATTATTGCCCATGGGCATAATACAGCTCATTACGTTCCAGTATGCCTGCGTATAATAACACTTTTTACGAACAGGTGTGATGGAAATAGTTATTTGTTATACAAGGGTGCAAAGTTGTATTTTACCCGCGAGTATGAAATTGAAACATGAGCAAGCGAAAGGATTCTATAGTTGAACCACGAGCGAAGCGAGTGGTTCTAAAATAGAATCCTGAGCAGCGAGTGTTTTAACATACGAGAAGTAAAATACATTTGCACCCGTGTGTAACACAAAACTTTTCCCCTCACTATAGCGAGGAAACTCAAAAAAGGTAATTATTTGTTCACATTACAATCATCATCGGGTTAGTGATAATAATTTTCCAAATGCATCATGTATTTAATGCAAGATTTTGTCGCAGTAAACTTAGCACGAAAAAGTAAACGCAGCACGATTTTAACACATTCCTGTAGTTGCACACCAACGCCAATGCATTATTAAATCATTCTCATTCATTATTTTTACAAAATTATAACAGAACACCCTGAAAGTTGTTTAGTTTACTATTTTTATGCGTGTTCGAGTCGGTAAATAAAGATTATAACCTATAATATTCTTTGACAATGTTGACGTTGACATTTTCTGCGTTTTGTGATTGCATCTAGTCATCTTATCATCATTCACTAAAACAATTGTTACTTATGGAATTTTAGGATTTATATGTAAAATCATCATATTATATAAAGGTTTGTATTTTACACTAAATTCTCAAACAAATTATTTAATTATAATTAATATGGAACAATTTCCATGAGCGTTTTACGTTTTGTTATTCCAAAACCATGGTCATTACTTTGCCACACAAGTGAATAATATGCGTTTTTACACGTTCGTATTAAAGGATAAACGAGTACTTTACGAGCTAGTGAGGGGAAAAAGAATAATTTATTTTCAGGAGCGACAATTTGCGAAACTAAACACGTTTTCATTTTTTAGTCTTTTTATAGTTATTTAGGATACAAGTGTGGCAAGCGTACATTTCAACATTTGTATCATACGACATTTTACAATGCATTTTGTGTCGAAAACCAGACTATCTTGGGAGTATCATCCAGGCCCTGCGGAAAAGTACTAAGAAAATTCATATCCGCACACGTGCGGAAAAAATCACTTCCCGTGCTTAAGTTTACCCTTAAGAAGAGCATTTTCCGATTATATGCATTGTAAAACTACTTTTCTACTATGATAATGTGTTTATACAAAGTAGTGTATGCCACTGTAAGTAATCAGGCTTTTTAAAAACTCTCATGTTGACCTATACACATATAAAAACACATTCTCATTACCAGAGATCAGACAAATGTGCGTCATTGTTCGCAATAATTATGTTCTTACTCCAACTCATTTAATTATTTTCAAAATATAACCTATTTGACACCGGCAACTATTTGTAAATACACCGGTAACTAAAAGTTTTGTAAATAACATCTAAAAATAAAATATTTTTATTTTCCAAGTGGGCTTGTAAGGCGCTTTCAGATGTCAATCTTAATTTAACAATGTGATTTAACATAGGTACCTATTAAAACGCCTCAATAGATATGTAGAGGGTATCTACTTTTCAGTATGTTAGATAACAAATCTAAATTAATACAAACATAACTCATTGTGGCATAATTAAAAAAAATTACAAAATTTGATTAATTTTAGAATTTTATTTTCATTTAGGAGAAGGAGAATTTTTTATTTTTTATCAGAATTTGATTAATTTTAGAATTTTATTTTAATTTCTGTAATAAGCAGTTAAATTAAAAGCATACTTCAATCCGAAATGAAGTCAAATATGAGAAATCAAAAATACTAGAGATGACTGTAAAGGGTGTCAATAAGTAAATATACAAAACATAAAATCTATCTTAAAAATTATGTAATGAAGATGTAAAAAATCTTCATTTGTCCTAATACTACCTTACTAAATACCTACTACGTTATATTATATCCAAATATTTTTGTCGTCAATGTAATCTGATATTCTGTAGCATCCTTTTTTAATCAAGCAATTTTTAATAATCGGTTTAAATTTATGCAGCGGCAAGTCAATGAAGTATTGTGTTAACTGATTAATTAATTTAATACTAGGGCCTGCAAATGACTGGTTAGTTTTACGCACTCTGAAATTAGGAATGGCAAGTTTATGTTTATTTCTCGTGTTAAAGCTATGACGATCAGAATTTTTGGAGAGACTTTTTGGTGTGACTCGCTAAGAGAACTCTTTAATAGTTCATTGTGTGTGACACGCGCGGTACAAATATATCAGGAAAAGCAATGGCCCCAATATTGAGTCTTGGGGCACGCCCATTTGCAGAGGGGCCATTACTCGTAATGCTCTCTGGATACGATCTGATAAGTATGACCCTATGAGGCTTAAAGCATTATCTGAAGCACCATCATAATGTTTAATTTTATGAGTAAAGTCTGATGGTCGACACAATCAAATGCTTTAGATAAGTCACAGAAGATACCTACCCGCTATAACGATCCTGTTTCATTTCCCAAGCATCCAATACATGCTTGATGAGGGCCACACCCGCATCCGTAGTAGATCTGCCGTTTGCCCTTTCTGGTATTAAGATGAGATAATAACTGCTGAAACATTTTTTTCGAATATTTTACTAAGTGCAGGAGAAATTTAAATAGGCCTAAAATTTGATGTATAATTTTCATCAAATTGGAGAACTGACCCATGTCAATGCACCTATTGTAAATATAAGCTAAAAGTGGTGAAGGTGTGTCAATAATTGATGGAACATTAATGGAAATGCCCCTTAAGTCTTTAGTTTACTTAAGGTTGAGCTTTTTAAAAGTATTGACAATATCTAGAGGAGTTACGTAACTAAACTGAAAATGGACCCGGCACCCCTCAACACTGGAAACAAGTAGAGACTTACAAGGACGGGTACCCAACTGCCCGACTCCGATTTTATTCATTTTGATATATTATGTTATAGAGTTGTCTAAAATGGGTCTCCCTCGAGATCCCTAACATCGTTTGTCCTAAAATCACTTGCCCAAATCATTTTTTACCATAACTGATAAAAACCCTAATGTTATTTTGCATATTCTTCGAAATCCCTAATAACGTTTCACCTCATGTCATTTAGCCTAAATGTTGTTGTCCTAAGAGACAGAAGCCCTAGCGATCAATAGCTATAACAATATTTATTCAAAATGTCGGTAATGGTTGCACATTTTTTTTTAATTTTGCGTGCAGAATACGCTAAAATAAGCCTATTTTGTAGGGAAAACTTTTCCCCAAAATCAAAAATGGCCGAGATATTCGACCTCAAATTTAAAAAAAATTGGTTTTGGTCAAAATTACGATGAATGTTGTGTTATTCTGATACCTATTTATTCAAGAATACATTAAACAATGGGGACTAAATCTGCAGTGAGCGAGCGAAGCGAGCGAACAAAACCTTCCGGGGCAGATCCGACTCGGATAGGTTAGGTTAGAAGACTAAGGCGGGAGCTTTGCTCCCGCCTTAGTCGGATAGGTTAGGTTAGAAGACTAAGGCGGGAGCTTTGCTCCTCGCCTTACTCGAAGACTAAGGCGGGAGCTTTGCTCCCGCCTTAGTCTTCGAGGTTTTTTTTTTTATTGCAACCCAGAAAACTTTTCCCCGAAATAAAAAATGGCTGAGATATTCGACCTAAAATTTAAAAAATAAGTTGGTTTCGGTCAAAATTACAATGAATGTTGTATTATTCTGATACCTCTATTATTCTATTTATTCAAGAATACATTAAATAGTGGGGACTAAATCTGACTTTTGAGTACAAATATAGGATAAACTACAATAGGCCATATAAAGTTAGGAAATACGATTATTAGGATTATCGATCATTAGGCTTACTGACAATTATGATACATGACTTTTATTGCATATAACGTTAGGATTAGGGCTGCCAACCGTCCCGCTATATGCGGGACGTCCCGTTTCTGGGACCCTAAAGTATGGGTCCCGCAAAAAGTTCGCGCGGGACGCCGATTGTCCCGCTTTTCAGGGAATACTACCTGTATACCGACGCTTACGAACGCTGGAAGTGGGAAAAATAGGCGAAAATGACCACCCCCATTCTCCGATACTACAGAGCTTACTATTTGGCAAAAATTACAGAAAATAGTTCCTTGTGTAAAGTAATTTACAGGAAATCCCGTAAGAAGTCTGTTATTTTTTAAATATTTGCTGGGTACTGAACCATTTGTGACCGAGTCGGACTCGCACTTGGCCGATTTTTATCATTTAGTACAGCTTCATTTTAAAGCCAAGTCCCGCAATTTATTCACGAATATACCGTATATCTGTGATCTTTGGTTGGCAGCCCTAGTTAGGATGAATAATTGATATGGAAAATGATGATTAGGATATAACGCATTAGGGAAAACAAAAATCATCCATACGATATTATGAAAATTAAAGATATAGCATATGAGCGTTAGGACAAATGATCATTCGGACATAAAACGTTAGTGAATGCAAAAATAGGTCAAAAAACGTTAGGGATCCAGATATAGATCCGTCTAAAATAACGGACACGTATTTTTTTTTTTAGCTGCTCAAACACAACCTGTTAGGAGAAAATGGCCTACAAAATACTGAAAATTGACCAAATCCCCATTCTTTATTCATGTTCTCCAACATATAACGAAACCCGTAATTTATTATTAATTTTTTAAACAAAAGTCTTCTTAGAAATTAGAAGGTTTGATCAATTTTCAGTAGTTTGAAGGCCATTTTCTCCTAACAGTGAGTTTGGGCAGCCAAAAAAAAATACGTGTCCGTTATATTAGACTAGTCTATGACATATCATGGGTTGACAACCAAAACTCACTAAGTAACAAATACCTACTTGAACACTTGAACTAAGTAACAAATACCTCAGGAGCAGGCAGGGTTCAAAGGCTCTGTGCTCAATCATAACCCGTCCCCGAAATATTTAGGTGTTACTCTGGACCGCTGTCTAACCTACAACCTTCACCTTAATAACACCGCAGCTAAACTGAGGACCAGAAATAATATTCTGCATAAGCTAACAGGGACAACATGGGGGGCCTCTGCTAGCTGCCTCCGAACATCCGCTTTACCGCTCGTGTACCCTACTGCGGAATACTGTGCTTCTACATGGCTCAACAGCACCCACATAAAAATGATTGATACACAATTAAATGCTACGATTCGCATCATCACTGGATGTATGAAACCCACCCCAGTGCATTGGCTCCCGGCTCTTAGCGGCATCGCACCTCCCCACCACCGTCGTAAACAACATCTACTCAGAGAGGTAAAAAAAACCTATAACTGACCAGAACTGCCTATTCATATAGATCTGGCTACCTTCAGACACACAAGATTAAAGTCGAGGAACCCGCCGGCCCTGCAGGCTAGCCAGCCACGATGCCAGTGGAATGTCAATGATGAATGGTCCGAAGAATGGTCGAAAGCACAAGTCCCGCCTGATCTCTTCGAACTAAACCCGCGGGTTCGAGCGCCGGGGTTCAGTGAATCACGTCGTGTCTGGTGTATGCTAAACCGTCTCAGAACGGGAATCGGTCACTGTGCCGACCTTTACGAAAAATGGGGTTGGAGTGATGACAAGCGTTGTGAATGCGGACACCCAAAGCAAACTGTGCGACATATTGTCTTGGAGTGCCCACTAACAAAATTCGAAGGCCCGGTAGAAGACCTTAAAAATTTTGCGAGGTCAGCTGCTACTTACTTGGAGAGATGTAAATTTAGATTATAAGAATAATTGATGTACAACAGTGTAATATAATTGCCATACGATAAATAAAAATAACCTACTTGAAATAGAGATCGTATCTAAGTTTTACAGTGTTATTGACTAAGGAAACCGCCTTGCTGTCAGCGCTGTGTCAGCGCTGCGGCAGCGTCGAGCCTGAAAATGGTATTCACTAATGTACTTTAAACGACACTAGTGCTCGGCGACGAATGCTGCGTGAGCTGGGACTACACACTGCGTCGAGAGTTTGACGTTTAATGTACGAACTTCGTATTCTCTAACGAAAAACAGCGACGAACTCGCCCACAGCCTCGCTCACTGCCTCGATTCCTAATGTCTAATGTCAAATAAAACAGCTAGGATTTTAGACAAGGCTGTCTCGACGTCGAGCTCGTTGACGAACGCAGCGTCGAATGTGTGAATAAGAGAATAGCATAGCTGATTATCTCAGTATTGAACTAAGATAAGAGGTTGCGAAGAGTAGTGACAGTTTTTATAGTGAGTTTTGGTTGTCAGCCGGCGATATATCAAAATGAATCAAGTCGGCGTGGGACAGTTGGGTACCCTTCCTTTTTAGCTACACTGGCATTTGAATTTAATTGCTTAGTTGTGTTGTTAGCCACATTTGTATAGAAATATTCAAATGCGCATGCGACATCCCTATCAGATTTGAAAGTATTATTATTAAGTTTTTGGACTTCGTCAATCCATCGGTATCTAGGGCGCCCCACTGGACGCCGTCCACTAGGACGACCCAGATGGACCTTTTTGGCGGCTCGGTGATCTCCCATCCTCTCCACATGGCCGAGCCAGCGAAGTCGAGCAGACTTACTCTCGCCGATTATGTTGGGCTCGGACACCAACTCTTCCACTTCTTCGTTGCTCCGGACTCTCCAACCTCCATCCTCTCCCTGAGTAGGCCCCAGAATGATTGAAGATCTATAGATCTTTCTCTCCGCCACCCAGAGCTTGTTTTCTTCCTTCAGGGTCAGCGTCCAAGCCTCGCATCCATACAGCAAGATCGGCCTTATGACAGTTTTGTGTCAGCTTTGAGAAGCCGATTTCGATTGGCGACAAGCTGCGCAGAATAGGGAGGGCTGGCGGAGCTTGGTGTCGGAGGCCAAGACCCACTTCGAGTCGCTGAGCCAGCGCAGTTAGTAAGTATTATTATGTTTTATACGGGATACCCCCATTTGCCAGAATTTCATTTGCCATAATTTTATTTGCCATCCAATTCAACACACATAATATTGTTTCTCATAACATCTTATGCCATACTTATTGTTTACTACATTAATCATTTGCCAGAAACTTTGTTTTCCATAAAGTCAATTTTCATAATGTCATTTGTCAGAATCATCGAAATCCGTAATTATCACATGCCACAACATCGTTTGTCATCCAAATTAGCTACCAGAAAAGACAATTTCCATAATGTTTTTTGTCAGAATCATCGGAATCCGTAAATATTACATGCCATAACAAAACTTGTCATCCAAATGACCCTCCACAAAGTGAAACTGCTATTAAAAAGTAAGTTAGGTTAGTATTCTGGGTGCCTGTGGTGTCGCATAACGTCGTCTTAAATTTTTTGGCCGAGAATATTTGTCATAATGTTAAATGGCATCCTACTCGTTTAGCCTACTTAATTTTGTGCATACACAGTGAGGTTAATGGTTTAAAAATATGTTCAAGTAATAAACCAGGGCAAAACCAACTTGGATTGGTTAGGTTTCTAGGGTAGGGCGGAGTTAAAAGCGTTGACTAAAAAATACTTAGATATTTTTAATTCATTGTTTACGCATCCTCATTTTTGTAAAACCAAAAGAAGGGGGGACGGGGGGGCGAAGCCCCCCACAAGGGGGGCGCGGGGGGCGAAGCCCCCCACAAGGGGGGCTCGGGGGGCGAAGCCCCCCGCATTAAAGAAGAACATATTGTAGTTCCCCCACCTTAACCTAGATAGGTTCGTTAGGTACCTTTCATCCCTTAGAGCAGAAATAGAAGCCCCGCGCAGCGGGGCTTCGTCGACCGGTTCCCAGAAGCCCGTTTTTTCAAACGCTTGTAACTTTTAATAATATAGCTAGTACTTATTTGAAAAAAACTGATAATTACTGATGGCGTTTGAATATTCCATTAAATAATATTATTGCACTTAATAATATGGCCAACAATTAATATGGCAACAATTGCTTCTGGCATTTGGATATTCTATTAAACCATATTATTGCACTTAATAATATGGAAAAGAAATAGGATGGCATTGTATGATTATGGAAGGTAATATTCGGGTAAACAAGCAGTATGTCATACAATTTTTATAGTAAACAAATAATTCGGGCAAATGAAATTCGGGCAAGTTAGATTCGGGCATATGAATATTATGTTAAATAACTGTCGGGCAAACAATAGACAACCGTTTTATACAAAAGTTTTCTCGAGGTTTTTGTTCTCTAATTTCCGAGTTAATAATTCTCCAGGTAGCTTTAGCTTTGTTGTTAGACCTAGATATAGCATTACGTATAAAATTAGACTTTGCCGAGTTACATACCTTCTTGAATAATTTTTGAATAATTCCTAACTTAATCAATAATCTTTGGATCATTTGTTTTTGCCTTTATACCATACAATTCGTAAAAATAAAAGTAGAGATAACTCTGCTTTTATAAATGCCAGGTGTTGTCCAATCACAAAACTTGCTTTTAGACTATAATTTTTTATTACTTTTTCTGTGAAAGTGGACACTATGACACTAGTTCATCTTTTATGAGATGAAAAATATTTTCATACAAATCATTTATGCTCTTATCTTTTTAAAGCTACGACATAAAAATTCAAGAAACTATTCGTTTATATCAACTTTAGAGTCATTTCCATATTGTTGCTAACAATAACGCACATTTGTGCGATCTCTGCTCATTTTGTACGTTTGCATAAGCTATTATACTCTCGATTCTCCTAAAGGTGCGTGCAAACTAAAAGAGCATTCGCTGTTCTAACCTCCTACTCTGCTAAATTTAAGCGGTACACAAAACGTGATTGGTTGGTTCGTAGAACGGGCGCTAGAACAGCGAATGCTCTTTTGGTTTAAACGCACCATAAAGGTGCGGTTAAACTAAAAGAGCATTTGCTGTTCTAACCTCCCACTCTACGAAATTCGATCGGTACACAAAACGTGATTGGTTGATTTCTTAGAACGGGCGCTAGAACAGCGAATGCTCTTTTGGTTTAAACGCACCTTAAGACAACGAATAAAACGAAAATAATGAAAGATAAACATCCTTTTATTTTATTTGCTCAATATAAATACATATCAGTGTATTTAAGACACTGTTAATACTATCGTTCTAATTACGTAAATGGTACAAAAGTCGGTTTCTCGCTCAAGTTTGTTTTCTAATTAATTTTGGACTCCGATCATGCGTCGGACGTTCCATGGCATGTCTTCGATATCATCGTAGCAGACGCAGATCTTTCCACGGCCTGGTCTGCCTGGCCTGCCTGGCCTGCCTGGGTGACCCGGCCTGCCCGGGTGTCCTGGTCTACCTGGGTGGCCTGGTTTGCCTGGGCGCCCTGGTTGGTTTGGACCACCTGGTTGGCCTGGTTGACCTGGCTGGCCTGGTTGCCCTGGCTGGCCTGGTTGACCTGGCTGGCCTGGTTGTCCTGGTTGCCCTGGTTCATTTGGACCACCTGGTTGTTGTGGCTGCTGTGGTTGCTGGGGCTGCTGTGGTTGTTGCGGTTGCTGTGGTTGTTGCGGTTGCTGTGGCTGTGGTGGGTTCTGTGGTTGTTGTGGCTGACTTGGCTGCTCTGGCTGGCCTGGTTGTCCTGGTTCATTTGGACCACCTGGTTGTTGTGGCTGTTGTGGCTGCTGTGGTTGCTGTGGCTGTTGTGGTTGCTGTGGTTGTTGTGGCTGACTTGGCTGCTCTGGCTGGCCTGGTTGACCTGGTTCATTCGGACCTCCTGGTTGCTGTGGTTGCTGCGGTTGCTGTGGTTGTTGTGGCTGCTGTGGTTGCTGTGGTTGTTGTGGGTTTTGCGGTTGTTGTGGCTGGCCGGGTTGCCCTGGCTGGCCTGGTTGTCCGGGTTCATTTGGACCTCCTGGTTGTTGTGGCTGCTGTGGTTGCTGTGGTTGTTGTGGGTTTTGCGGTTGTTGTGGCTGGCCGGGTTGCCCTGGCTGGCCTGGTTGTCCAGGTTCATTTGGACCTCCTGGTTGTTGTGGCTGCTGTGGTTGTTGCGGCTGCTGTGGTTGTTGTGGCTGGCTTGGCTGCCCCGGTTTGCCTGGTTTGCCAGGTTTGCCTGAGTTGACAACAAAGGAATATTTTATTATTAAAATATAAATATTGATTAGTAACTTTATCTAATTCATTGCAAACAGCCTTCTCTAATTAATATTGTTAAAAAGAGACTTCCACTTGTATTACAAGTTACAAAATTCCGAGAAACAGGCCCCTGGCTGCTTTAAATATAACTTTGATATAGATTAGATACTACTTTTTTATTCAAAAGGTAGCAAATAGAACCAATTCATCATAATCAGCCTATGATAGTCCACTGCTGGACGTAGGTCTTTCCTATTAACTATGCGTATAGACGCATTAGGAGGTAAATGCTCATAATCGCCACGCTGGGCAAGCGGATTGGCGATCGCAGTAATGTGTCCACTATGATGACGCTGTGCTGCCCATCATCAATCTTTTATCATTCAATGGCCAGTGACACTTCAATTCCTTAGTCGACTCTTACGACACCCTCAGAACGAGTTGGGGTGGTGACAAATGTATTCTTACTGTACCAATTCAGTACTAAACAATGCAATATGAATCGACAGAATTCAGGTTCTGGTGCCGCCATTTTAAATTACAAAATATGCAATGAGAACAAATAATAAGTATTTAACAAATTTCAAAAACGGCATCACGTACTAAAAGAGATTTGGTTATATAAACATCGGCCTGAAGTCGGCTCATTAGGTTTGCGAGCAGGGCAGAGGTAGCGATGTTTACTAACATAGTTATTAATTTTATACTTTTTCCGCACCGCCGCCCGCCTTGCTCACCAGCGGTAGAACTGTGATCAGATTATTCTGGTCTACACAAACAAAAGTTAGTTTACCTGGTTTGCCTGGCTGTCCTGGCTGTCCTGGTTGGCCTGGCTGGCCTGGCTGTCCTGGTTCATTTGGACCACCTGGTTGCTGCGGTTGCTGTGGTTGTTGTGGCTGCTGTGGTTGTTGTGGCTGCTGTGGTTGTTGTGGCTGCTGTGGTTGTTGTGGTTGCTGTGGTTGTTGTGGCTGCTGTGGTTGTTGTGGCTGCTGTGGTTGTTGTGGCTGCTGTGGTTGTTGTGGCTGCTGTGGTTGTTGTGGTTGCTGTGGTTGTTGCGGCTGCTGTGGTTGTTGCGGCTGCTGTGGTTGTTGCGGCTGTTGTGGCTGGCTTGGCTGCCCTGGTTTGCCTGGTTTGCCAGGTTTGCCTGAATTGACAACAAAGTAATATTGTTATCAAAATACAAATGTTGATAACATTAGGAAATGAAAACGTTAGCAAATAATTATAATCAGTATCGACATAATAATAATAATAAAATACTTTATTGCACTCTACAAACACGCAAAAAAAAACAAATCAAGAAAATAGTAACAAAAAATAAGGAAGTAGGTAACAACAGGCGGACTTATCGCTAAACAGCGATCTCTTCCAGAAAACCTTAGTTATTAATTTTATACTTTTTCCGCACCGTCGCCCGCCTTGCTCACCAGCGGTAGAACTGTGATCAGATTATTCTGGTCTACACAAACAAAAGTTAGTTTACCTGGTTTGTTTGGTTTGCCTGGTTTGCCTGGTTGTCCTGGCTGTCCTGGTTGTCCTGGCTGTCCTGGTTGTCCTGGCTGTCCTGGTTGTCCTGGCTGTCCTGGTTGTCCTGGCTGGCCTGGCTGTCCTGGTTCATTTGGACCACCTGGTTGCTGCGGTTGCTGTGGTTGTTGTGGCTGCTGTGGTTGTTGTGGTTGCTGTGGTTGTTGTGGCTGCTGTGGTTGTTGTGGTTGCTGTGGTTGTTGTGGTTGCTGTGGTTGTTGCGGCTGCTGTGGTTGTTGCGGCTGCTGTGGTTGTTGCGGCTGTTGTGGCTGGCTTGGCTGCCCTGGTTTGCCTGGTTTGCCAGGTTTGCCTAAATTGACAACAAAGTAAAATACAAATGTTGATAATATCAATTTGTATAAAAGTTTATGCCTCAATTAAAGTCAATTTTAAATATCCGATTAACTTATTTTTAGTATCTTCAATTACAAAATATGCGATAAGATAATAAATAAATAAATAAATAAATATCTTGGGACATCTTACACAAATCGACCTAGTCCCACGGTAAGCTCAATTAAGGCTTGTGATGTGGGTACCAGGCGACGATATATATAATAGATAGATAGATATAGATACTTAAATACATAGACAGCCATGACCAAGGAACAAACATTTGTGATAAATAAATACACAAAGAATGCCCTCGCCGGGATTCGAACCCGGAACCTCCAGCTTCGTAGGCACGGTCACTACCAACTAGGCTACGGAGGCTGACGAAGAATAAATAAGTATCTAACAAATTTCAGAAATGGCATCACGTACGGTCGGGGAATTTAGTTTCCTACCCATTTCGTACCTTGTCATACTAGCTATAATATGACAGTCCTAGCTGCTTTCATATTGATTGTCACTGGGACCAAGGTACGAAATGGGTAGTAAATTAAATTTCTCGACTGTATTAAAAGACATTTGATTATATATACAGGGGCCTGAAGTCGGCTCATTAGGTTTGCGAGCAGGGCAGGGATAGCGATGTTTACTGACATAGTTATTCATTTATCCATTCGTCTTGTACTGCTCCCGCCCGCCGCCCGCCTTACTCACCAGCGGTAGAACTGTGATCTAATTATTGTGGTCTACGCAATCAAAAGTTAGTTTACCTGGTTTGTTTGGTTTGCCTGGTTGTCCTGGCTGTCCTGGCTGTCCTGGCTGGCCTGGCTGTCCTGGTTGGCCTGGCTGGCCTGGTTCATTTGGACCACCTGGTTGCTGCGGTTGCTGCGGTTGCTGTGGTTGTTGTGGTTGCTGTGGTTGTTGCGGCTGTTGTGGTTGCTGTGGTTGTTGTGGCTGCTGTGGTTGTTGCGGCTGCTGTGGTTGTTGCGGCTGCTGTGGTTGTTGCGGCTGTTGTGGCTGGCTTGGCTGCCCTGGTTTGCCTGGTTTGCCAGGTTTGCCTGAATTGACAACAAAGTAATATTGTTATCAAAGCAAATAATTATAATCGGTATCGACATAGTTATTAATTTTATACTTTTTCCGCACCGTCGCCCGCCTTGCTCACCAGCGATAGAACTGTGATCAGATTATTCTGGTCTACACAAACAAAAGTTAGTTTACCTGGTTTGCCTGGTTTGTTTGGTTTGCCTGGTTGTCCTGGCTGTCCTGGCTGTCCTGGCTGTCCTGGTTGTCCTGGCTGTCCTGGTTGTCCTGGCTGTCCTGGTTGTCCTGGCTGTCCTGGTTGTCCTGGCTGTCCTGGTTGGCCTGGCTGTCCTGGCTGTCCTGGTTCATTTGGACCACCTGGTTGCTGCGGTTGCTGTGGTTGTTGTGGCTGCTGTGGTTGTTGTGGTTGCTGTGGTTGTTGTGGTTGCTGTGGTTGTTGTGGCTGCTGTGGTTGTTGTGGTTGCTGTGGTTGTTGCGGCTGCTGTGGTTGTTGCGGCTGTTGTGGCTGGCTTGGCTGTCCTGGTTTGCCAGGTTTGCCTAAATTGACAACAAAGTAAAATACAAATGTTGATAATATCAGTTTGTATAAAAGTTTATGCCTCAATTAAAGTCAATTTTAACTATCCGATTAACTTATTTTTAGTATCTTCAATTACAAAATATGCGATAAGAATAAATAAGTATCTAACAAATTTCAGAAATGGCATCACGTACGGTCGAGGAATTTAATTTCCCACCCATTTCGTACCTTGTCATACTAGCTATAATATGACAGTCCTAGCTGCTTTCATATTGATTGTCACTGGGACAAGGTACGAAATGGGTAGTAAATTAAATCCTCGACTGTATTCAAATATATTTGATTACATATACAGGGGCCTGAAGTCGGCTCATTAGGTTTGCGAGCAGGGCGGGGATAGCGATGTTTACTGACATAGTTATTCATTTATCCATTCGTCTTGTACTGCTCCCGCCCGCCGCCCGCCTTACTCACCAGCGGTAGAACTGTGATCTGATTATTGTGGTCTACGCAATCAAAAGTTAGTTTACCTGGTTTGTTTGGTTTGCCTGGTTGTCCCGGCTGTCCTGGCTGTCCTGGTTGTCCTGGTTGTCCTGGCTGTCCTGGCTGTCCTGGTTCATTTGGACCACCTGGTTGCTGCGGTTGTTGTGGTCGCTGTGGTTGTTGTGGCTGCTGTGGTTGTTGCGGCTGTTGTGGTTGTTGTGGCTGTTGTGGCTGGCTTGGCTGCCCTGGTTTGCCTGGTTTGCCAGGTTTGCCTGAGTTGACAACAAAGTAATATATTTATCAAATTACAAATGTTAATTACATCAGTTTGTGTAACAGTAAATGCCTCAATAAAAGAGCACTTTAATTATTCAATTAACTTATTTATGGTATTTTTAATTACAAAATATGCAACGAGAATAAATAATAAGTATTTAACAAATTTCAAAAACGGGATCACGTACTAAAAGAGATTTGGTTTTATAAACATCGGCCTGAAGTCGGCTCATTAGGTTTGCGAGCAGGGCGGGGGGTAGCGATGTTTACTGACATAGTTATTAATTTTATACTTTTTCCGCACCGTCGCCCGCCTTGCTCACCATCGGTAGAACTGTGATCAGATTATTCTGGTCTACACAAACAAAAGTTAGTTTACCTGGTTTGCCTGGTTTGTTTGGTTGTCCTGGTTGTCCTGGCTGGCCTGGCTGTCCTGGTTCATTTGGACCACCTGGTTGCTGTGGTTGTTGTGGCTGCTGTGGTTGTTGTGGTTGCTGTGGTTGTTGCGGCTGCTGTGGTTGTTGCGGCTGCTGTGGTTGTTGCGGCTGTTGTGGCTGGCTTGGCTGCCCTGGTTTGCCTGGTTTGCCAGGTTTGCCTGAATTGGCAACAAAGTAATATTGTTATCAAAATAAAAATGTTGATAACATCAGGAAATGAAAACGTTAGCAAATAATTATAATCGGTATCGACCAATCGACATAGTTATTAATTTTATACTTTTTCCGCAACGTCGCCCGCCTTGCTCCCCAGCGGTAGAACTGTGATCAGATTATTCTGGTCTACACAAACAAAAGTTAGTTTACCTGGTTTGCCTGGTTTGTTTGGTTTGCCTGGTTGTCCTGGCTGTCCTGGTTTGCCTGGTTGTCCTGGCTGTCCTGGTTGGCCTGGCTGGCCTGGCTGTCCTGGTTCATTTGGACCACCTGGTTGCTGTGGTTGTTGTGGCTGCTGTGGTTGTTGTGGTTGCTGTGGTTGTTGCGGCTGCTGTGGTTGTTGCGGCTGCTGTGGTTGTTGCGGCTGTTGTGGCTGGCTTGGCTGCCCTGGTTTGCCTGGTTTGCCAGGTTTGCCTGAATTGGCAACAAAGTAATATTGTTATCAAAATAAAAATGTTGATAACATCAGGAAATGAAAACGTTAGCAAATAATTATAATCGGTATCGACCTATCGACATAGTTATTAATTTTATACTTTTTCCGCAACGTCGCCCGCCTTGCTCACCAGCGGTAGAACTGTGATCAGATTATTCTGGTCTACACAAACAAAAGTTAGTTTACCTGGTTTGCCTGGTTTGTTTGGTTTGCCTGGTTGTCCTGGCTGTCCTGGTTGTCCTGGTTGTCCTGGCTGTCCTGGCTGTCCTGGTTCATTTGGACCACCTGGTTGCTGCGGTTGCTGTGGTTGTTGTGGCTGCTGTGGTTGTTGTGGCTGCTGTGGTTGTTGTGGCTGCTGTGGTTGTTGTGGTTGCTGTGGTTGTTGCGGCTGCTGTGGTTGTTGCGGCTGCTGTGGTTGTTGTGGCTGCTGTGGTTGTTGTGGTTGCTGTGGTTGTTGTGGCTGCTGTGGTTGTTGTGGTTGCTGTGGTTGTTGCGGCTGCTGTGGTTGTTGCGGCTGTTGTGGCTGGCTTGGCTGTCCTGGTTTGCCTGGTTTGCCAGGTTTGCCTAAATTGACAACAAAGTAAAATACAAATGTTGATAATATCAGTTTGTATAAAAGTTTATGCCTCAATTAAAGTCAATTTTAATTATCCGATTAACTTATTTTTAGTATCTTCAATTACAAAATTTGCGATAAGAATAAATAAGTATCTAACAAATTTCAGAAATTGCATCACGTACGGTCGAGGAATTTAATTTCCTACCCATTTCGTACCTTGTCATACTAGCTATAATATGACAGTCCTAGCTGCTTTCATATTGATTGTCACTGGGACAAGGTACGAAATGGGTAGTAAATTAAATTCCTCGACTGTATTAAAAGACATTTGATTACATATACAGGGGCCTGAAGTCGGCTCATTAGGTGGCGAGCAGGGCGGGGGTAGCGATGTTTACTGACATAGTTATTCATTTATCCATTCGTCTTGTACTGCTCCCGCCCGCCGCCCGCCTTACTCACCAGCGGTAGAACTGTGATCTGATTATTGTGGTCTACGCAATCAAAAGTTAGTTTACCTGGTTTGTTTGGTTTGCCTGGTTGTCCTGGCTGTCCTGGCTGTCCTGGCTGGCCTGGCTGTCCTGGTTGTCCTGGCTGTCCTGGTTGGCCTGGCTGGCCTGGCTGTCCTGGTTCATTTGGACCACCTGGTTGCTGCGGTTGCTGCGGTTGCTGTGGTTGTTGTGGTTGCTGTGGTTGTTGCGGCTGTTGTGGTTGCTGTGGTTGTTGTGGTTGCTGTGGTTGTTGCGGCTGCTGTGGTTGTTGCGGCTGCTGTGGTTGTTGCGGCTGTTGTGGCTGGCTTGGCTGCCCTGGTTTGCCTGGTTTGCCAGGTTTGCCTGAGTTGACAACAAAGTAATATATTTATCAAATTAGAAAGAAAGAAAGAAAGAAAATTTACTTTATTAGCACAATACAACTTATAATAGGTAAATAACAACATAATATATAAAAAAACAGATTGCGCTAAATGGGCTGCACTCAGCTTTTGTGTCACGAAATGAGCCACAGGGCACATTTCGCGACGCTGATTTTCAGTGAAATTACTAATGTTAATTACATCAGTTTGTGTAACAGTAAATGCCTCAATAAAAGAGCACTTTAATTATTCAATTAACTTATTTATGGTATTTTTAATTACAAAATATGCAACGAGAATAAATAATAAGTATTTAACAAATTTCAAAAACGGGATCACGTACTAAAAGAGATTTGGTTTTATAAACATCGGCCTGAAGTCGGCTCATTAGGTTTGCGAGCAGGGCGGGGGTAGCGATGTTTACTGACATAGTTATTAATTTTATACTTTTTCCGCACCGTCGCCCGCCTTGCTCACCAGCGGTAGAACTGTGATCAGATTATTCTGGTCTACACAAACAAAAGTTAGTTTACCTGGTTTGCCTGGTTTGTTTGGTTTGCCTGGTTGTCCTGGCTGTCCTGGCTGTCCTGGCTGTCCTGGTTGGCCTGGCTGGCCTGGCTGTCCTGGTTCATTTGGACCACCTGGTTGCTGCGGTTGTTGTGGCTGCTGTGGTTGTTGTGGTTGCTGTGGTTGTTGCGGCTGCTGTGGTTGTTGTGGCTGCTGTGGTTGTTGTGGCTGCTGTGGTTGTTGTGGTTGCTGTGGTTGTTGCGGCTGCTGTGGTTGTTGCGGCTGCTGTGGTTGTTGCGGCTGTTGTGGCTGGCTTGGCTGCCCTGGTTTGCCTGGTTTGCCAGGTTTGCCTGAATTGGCAACAAAGTAATATTGTTATCAAAATAAAAATGTTGATAACATCAGGAAATGAAAACGTTAGCAAATAATTATAATCGGTATCGACCTATCGACATAGTTATTAATTTTATACTTTTTCCGCAACGTCGCCCGCCTTGCTCACCAGCGGTAGAACTGTGATCAGATTATTCTGGTCTACACAAACAAAAGTTAGTTTACCTGGTTTGCCTGGTTTGTTTGGTTTGCCTGGTTGTCCTGGCTGTCCTGGCTGTCCTGGTTGTCCTGGCTGTCCTGGCTGTCCTGGTTCATTTGGACCACCTGGTTGCTGCGGTTGCTGTGGTTGTTGTGGCTGCTGTGGTTGTTGTGGCTGCTGTGGTTGTTGTGGCTGCTGTGGTTGTTGTGGTTGCTGTGGTTGTTGCGGCTGCTGTGGTTGTTGCGGCTGCTGTGGTTGTTGCGGCTGTTGTGGCTGGCTTGGCTGCCCTGGTTTGCCTGGTTTGCCAGGTTTGCCTGAATTGACAACAAAGTAATATTGTTATCAAAATACAAATGTTGATAACATCAGGAAATGAAAACGTTAGCAAATAATTATAATCGGTATCGACAAAGTTATTAATTTTATACTTTTTCCGCACCGTCGCCCGCCTTGCTCACCAGCGGTAGAACTGTGATCAGATTATTCTGGTCTACACAAACAAAAAATAGTTTACCTGGTTTGCCTGGTTTGTTTGGTTTGCCTGGTTGTCCTGGCTGTCCTGGTTGTCCTGGCTGTCCTGGCTGTCCTGGTTCATTTGGACCACCTGGTTGCTGCGGTTGCTGTGGTTGTTGTGGCTGCTGTGGTTGTTGTGGCTGCTGTGGTTGTTGTGGCTGCTGTGGTTGTTGTGGTTGCTGTGGTTGTTGCGGCTGCTGTGGTTGTTGCGGCTGCTGTGGTTGTTGCGGCTGTTGTGGCTGGCTTGGCTGCCCTGGTTTGCCTGGTTTGCCAGGTTTGCCTAAATTGACAACAAAGTAAAATACAAATGTTGATAATATCAGTTTGTATAAAAGTTTATGCCTCAATTAAAGTCAATTTTAATTATCCGATTTACTTATTTTTAGTATCTTCAATTACAAAATATGCGATAAGAATAAATAAGTATCTAACAAATTTCAGAAATGGCATCACGTACGGTCGAGGAATTTAATTTCCTAGTTCCTACCCATTTCGTACCTTGTCATACTAGCTATAATATGACAGTCCTAGCTGCTTTCATATTAATTGTCACTGGGAAAAGGTACGAAATGGGTAGTAAATTAAATTCCTCGACTGTATCAAAAGATATTTGATTATATATACAGGGGCCTGAAGTCGGCTCATTAGGTTGGCGAGCAGGGTGGGGGTAGCGATGTTTATTTATTTATTTATTTATTTTATTTATTTGGGGCATCAACAGCAGTACACGAAAAATTTACAAAAACTGAATGGATAGTAAACAAAGCCAATAAAAGATGTCCACAAAAATACAATGAACATGCAATAACAAGATATGGCGTGCGTATTTATACTAGTATTTACTGACATAGTTATTCATTTATCCATTCGTCTTGTACTGCTCCCGCCCGCCGCCCGCCTTACTCACCAGCGGTAGAACTGTGATCTGATTATTGTGGTCTACGCAATCAAAAGTTAGTTTACCTGGTTTGCCTGGTTTGTTTGGTTTGCCTGGTTGTCCCGGTTGTCCTGGCTGTCCTGGCTGTCCTGGTTGTCCTGGCTGGCCTGGCTGTCCTGGTTCACTTGGACCATCTGGTTGCTGCGGTTGTTGTGGTTGCTGTGGTTGTTGTGGTTGCTGTGGTTGTTGTGGCTGCTGTGGTTGTTGTGGCTGCTGTGGTTGTTGTGGCTGCTGTGGTTGTTGCGGCTGTTGTGGTTGTTGTGGCTGGCTTGGCTGCCCTGGTTTGCCTGAGTTGACAACAAAGTAATATGTTTATCAAATTACAAATGTTCATTACATCAGTTTGTGTAACAGTAAATGCCTCAATAAAAGAGTACTTTAATTATTCAATTAACTTATTTATGGTATTTTGAATTACAAAATATGCAATGAGAATAAATAATAAGTATTCAACAAATTTCAAAAACGGCATCACGTACTAAAAGAGATTTGGTTTTATAAACATCGGCCCGAAGTCGGCTCATTAGGTTTGCGAGCAGGGCGGGGGTACTGACATAGTTATTAATTTTATACTTTTTCCGCACCGTCGCCCGCCTTGCTCACCAGCGGTAGAACTGTGATCAGATTATTCTAGTCTGCACAAACAAAAGTTAGTTTACCTGGTTTGCCTGGTTTGTTTGGTTTGCCTGGTTGTCCTGGTTGTCCTGGCTGTCCTGGTTGTCCTGGCTGGCCTGGCTGTCCTGGTTGTCCTGGTTCATTTGGACCACCTGGTTGCTGCGGTTGCTGCGGTTGTTGTGGCTGCTGTGGTTGTTGCGGTTGCTGTGGTTGTTGTGGCTGCTGTGGTTGTTGTGGCTGCTGAGGTTGTTGCGGCTGTTGTGGTTGTTGCGGCTGTTGTGGCTGGCTTGGCTGCCCTGGTTTGCCTGGTTTGCCAGTTTTGCCTGAATTGACAACAAAGTAATATTGTTATCAAAATACAAATGTTGATATCATCAGGAAATGAAAACGTTAGCAAATAATTATAATCGGTATCGACATAGTTATTAATTTTATTCTTTTTCCGCACCGTCGCCCGCCTTGCTCACCAGCGGTAGAACTATGATCAGATTATTCTGGTCTACACAAACAAAAGTTAGTTTACCTGGTTTGCCTGGTTTGTTTGGTTTGCCTGGTTGTCCTGGCTGTCCTGGTTGTCCTGGTTGTCCTGGTTGTCCTGGTTGTCCTGGTTCTTTTGGACCACCTGGTTGCTGCGGTTGTTGTGGTTGCTGTGGTTGTTGCGGCTGCTGTGGTTGTTGCGGCTGCTGTGGTTGTTGTGGCTGCTGTGGTTGTTGTGGCTGCTGTGGTTGTTGCGGCTGTTGTGGCTGGCTTGGCTGCCCTGGTTTGCCAGGTTTGCCTGAGTTGACAACAAAGTAATATGTTTATCAAATTACAAATGTTAATTACATCAGTTTGTGTAACAGTAAATGCCTCAATAAAAGAGCACTTTAATTATTCAATTAACTTATTTATGGTATTTTTAATTACAAAATATGCAATGAGAATATATAATATGTATTTAACAAATTTCAAAAACGGCATCACGTACTAAAAGAGATTTGGTTTTATAAACATCGGCCTGAAGTCGGCTCATTAGGTTTGCGAGTAGGGCGGGGGTAGCGATGTTTACTGACATAGTTTGGTGTTTCTATCATTTCGTGCAAATCATATGTTTGCTGAAATAAAAAATAAACTAACTCCTAAATTCATTTCAAATATTTTTTATATGTTGCGTGAGGTTCATAGGTATACTTAGCATCTAAAATTAATTCTATTATTGCAACATAAAATATGTAAATAAAATATAAACATGCTAAAAACTCATTACCATCACCGGTCAGAACCTAGATTTACAGATTTGAGAGCGAATTACATAACTATTACATGTACTACTTTGATTCAACCACTTAATTTAGATGAAGTATTTATAAGGGAATGAAAGTTTAGTGGTTTAACAGTTTTAACACTGAATATTTAAATCCACTGCAGCAAAATCTTTTTGTCAAGAAAATAATTTCATTACCATATATATAGTTTGCAACAACGGAATTGGCCAGTAGGCATTGCAAATGTTATTCTATACGAAGTCCCCTCTGTCCGCGATCTCCACCTCAGTCGGCTAGTAAACAGTGAACAAGACGGACGTGTGCCATTTTTTTATGAAAAAATATATCGCGGCGGAGATTTGGATTTGGTACAGTTTTTTTTCATTACCATTTGCACTGTTTTGATATTAATTTTTAAGTGTTTTATTGAACTGTGAATACTTAAATAATGAATATTCTATTCGAATGCTTAGTGAATGAATGGAACTGCAATTGCATTTATTTTTAAAGAGTTAATCTACAAAAGGTAAGGAAAAGTCATTACCATTCTTGTCATTACCGTAATTTACTGTTAACATACTAAAGAGAATGGTAATGAACTAAAAATTATGGTAATGAATTTCAGTATTAAATTCTTGCCACCATCTTATGTTAATTACCATTCTCGTTTTTTATCATGCACCTGACTGTTGAAAGTAACAAGTAATATTCAAAACTACATTTTCAGTAGGTATATTCCAAATATAACAAGTTATTCATTAAAAGATCTCAAAATTCAAACTTAAACTTTCGACTACGTTATTTCTTTTTTCGACCCATCATTACCAACATCGCATTTTCATTCCCATATTCTATACGTCATTACCATTTCTTTTCGAAAAATCTTTTGTTCATAAATCGGTCAATTTTGCGTACAATTGAAAATGTATTATAGATTAATGTTTCTTTTTCGTAAGTCTTACCATTGCCACAACAAAAAAATGAAAATAAAAAATTCTCCCAAATTCTCCCAATTTGCACGAAATGATAGAAACACCCAGTTATTAATTTTATACTTTTTCGCACCGTCGCCCGCCTTGCTCACCAGCGGTAGAACTGTCATCAGATTATTCTGGTCTACACAAACAAAAGTTAGTTTACCTGGTTTGCCTGGTTTGTTTGGTTTGCCTGGTTGTTCTGGCTGTCCTGGTTGGCCTGGCTGTCCTGGTTGTCCTGGCTGTCCTGGTTGTCCTGGCTGGCCTGGCTGTCCTGGTTGTCCTGGCTGTCCTGGTTGGCCTGGCTGTCCTGGTTCATTTGGACCACCTAGTTGCTGCGGTTGCTGTGGTTGTTGTGGCTGCTGTGGTTGTTGTGGCTGCTGTGGTTGTTGTGGTTGCTGTGGTTGTTGCGGCTGCTGTGGTTGTTGCGGCTGCTGTGGTTGTTGCGGCTGCTGTGGTTGTTGCGGCTGTTGTGGCTGGCTTGGCTGCCCTGGTTTGCCTGGTTTGCCAGGTTTGCCTGAATTGACAACAAAGTAATATTGTTATCAAAATACAAATGTTGATAACATCAGGAAATGAAAACGTTAGCAAATAATTATAATCGGTATCGACATAGTTATTAATTTTATACTTTTTCCGCATCGTCGCCCGCCTTGGTCACCAGTGGTAGAACTGTGATCAGATTATTCTGGTCTACACAAACAAAAGTTAGTTTACCTGGTTTGTTTGGTTGTCCTGGCTGGCCTGGCTGTCCTGGTTGTCCTGGCTGTCCTGGTTGGCCTGGCTGTCCTGGTTCATTTGGACCACCTGGTTGCTGCGGTTGCTGTGGTTGTTGTGGCTGCTGTGGTTGTTGTGGCTGCTGTGGTTGTTGCGGCTGCTGTGGTTGTTGCGGCTGCTGTGGTTGTTGTGGCTGCTGTGGTTGTTGCGGCTGCTGTGGTTGTTGCGGCTGCTGTGGCTGGCTTGGCTGTCCTGGTTTGCCTGGTTTGCCGGGTTTGCCTAAATTGAGAACAAAGTAATATTGTTATCAAAATACAAATGTTGATAATATCAGTTTGTATAAAAGTTTATGCCTCAATTAAAGTCAATTTTAATTATCCGATTAACTTATTTTTAGTATCTTCAATTACAAAATTTGCGATAAGAATAAATAAGTATCTAACAAATTTCAGAAATTGCATCACGTACGGTCGAGGAATTTAATTTCCTACCCATTTCGTACCTTGTCATACTAGCTATAATATGACAGTCCTAGCTGCTTTCATATTGATTGTCACTGGGACAAGGTACGAAATGGGTAGTAAATTAAATTCCTCGACTGTATTAAAAGACATTTGATTACATATATAGGGGCCTGAAGTCGGCTCATTAGGTTTGCGAGCAGGGCGGGGGTAGCGATGTTTACTGACATAGTTATTCATTTATCCATTCGTCTTGTACTGCTCCCGCCCGCCGCCCGCCTTACTCACCAGCGGTAGAACTGTGATCTGATTATTGTGGTCTACGCAATCAAAAGTTAGTTTACCTGGTTTGCCTGGTTTGTTTGGTTTGCCTGGTTGTCCCGGCTGTCCTGGCTGTCCTGGTTGTCCTGGTTGTCCTGGCTGTCCTGGTTCACTTGGACCACCTGGTTGCTGCGGTTGTTGCGGCTGCTGTGGTTGTTGCGGCTGCTGTGGTTGTTGCGGCTGTTGTGGTTGTTGCGGCTGTTGTGGTTGTTGTGGCTGGCTTGGCTGCCCTGGTTTGCCTGGTTTGCCTGGTTTGCCAGGTTTGCCTGAGTTGACAACAAAGTAATATATTTATCAAATTACAAATGTTAATTACATCAGTTTGTGTAACAGTAAATGCCTCAATAAAAGAGTAGTTTAATTATTCAATTAACTTATTTATAGTATTTTTAATTACAAAATATGCAATGAGAATAAATAATAAGTATTTAACAAAATTCAAAAACGGCATCACGTACTAAAAGAGATTTGGTACGTATCATTCCCCTTTACCGCACAGGATTTATGTCCAACTCTTTCGCTCTTCAGGCCATTCGTCTCTGGAACGATCTCCCTCTAGTAATTCGTCAAGCGTAGAGCAAATTTTCTTTTAAACGCAAATTACGTGAACATCTGCTTCGCGTACATCAAGGGTCATAGTGGGTATTGTGGTTGTGCATGGGTACATTGTTTTTATTATTATGTTTTTTATGTATATATGTAAATATATGTATGTATTTTATACGATAAACAAAATATTACTTGTTTTGTGACTTTAATGTTTATTTCTCTGTTTAATTGTTCCGCACCAAATGTAAGTTTTCTGTTTGACCCAATGGTTGACTGGTAGAGAATGCCTTAAGGCATTAAGTCCGCCATTTGTACTTTTATTTTTTTGTAACTGTGCAATAAAGGTTAAATAAATAAATAAATTTGGTTATATAAACATCGGCCTGAAGTCGGCTCATTAGGTTTGCGAGCAGGGCGGGGGTAGCGATGTTTACTGACATAGTTATTAATTTTATACTTTTTCCGCACCGTCGCCCGCCATGCTCACCAGCGGTATAACTGTGATCAGATTATTCTGGTCTACACAAACAAAAGTTAGTTTACCTGGTTTGCCTGGTTTGTTTGGTTTTCCTGGTTGTCCTGGCTGTCCTGGCTGTCCTGGTTGTCCTGGCTGTCCTGGTTGTCCTGGCTGTCCTGGCTGTCCTGGTTGTCCTGGCTGTCCTGGCTGTCCTGGTTGGCCTGGCTGGCCTGGCTGTCCTGGTTCATTTGGACCACCTGGTTGCTGCGGTTGCTGTGGTTGTTGTGGCTGCTGTGGTTGTTGTGGCTGCTGTGGTTGTTGTGGTTGCTGTGGTTGTTGCGGCTGCTGTGGTTGTTGCGGCTGCTGTGGTTGTTGTGGCTGCTGTGGTTGTTGTGGTTGCTGTGGTTGTTGTGGTTGCTGTGGTTGTTGCGGCTGCTGTGGTTGTTGCGGCTGCTGTGGTTGTTGCGGCTGTTGTGGCTGGCTTGGCTGCCCTGGTTTGCCTGGTTTGCCAGGTTTGCCTGAATTGACAACAAAGTAATATTGTTATCAAAATACAAATGTTGATAACATCAGGAAATGAAAACGTTAGCAAATAATTATAATCGGTATCGACATAGTTATTAATTTTATACTTTTTCCGCATCGTCGCTCGCCTTGGTCACCAGTGGTAGAACTGTGATCAGATTATTCTGGTCTACACAAACAAAAGTTAGTTTACCTGGTTTGCCTGGTTGTCCTGGCTGTCCTGGTTGTCCTGGCTGTCCTGGCTGTCCTGGTTGGCCTGGCTGGCCTGGTTGTCCTGGTTCATTTGGACCACCTGGTTGCTGCGGTTGCTGTGGTTGTTGTGGCTGCTGTGGTTGTTGCGGCTGTTGTGGTTGTTGCGGCTGTTGTGGCTGGCTTGGCTGCCCTGGTTTGCCTGGTTTGCCAGGTTTGCCTAAATTGACAACAAAGTAATATTGTTATCAAAATACAAATGTTGATAATATCAGTTTGTATAAAAGTTTATGCCTCAATTAAAGTCAATTTTAATTATCCTTTTAACTTATTTTTAGTATCTTCAATTACAAAATTTGCGATAAGAATAAATAAGTATCTAACAAACTTCAGAAATTGCATCACGTACGATCGAGGAATTTAATTTCCTACCCATTTCGTACCTTGTCATACTAGCTATAATATGACAGTCCTAGCTGCTTTCATATTGATTGTCACTGGGACAAGGTACGAAATGGGTAGTAAATTTAATTCCTCGACTGTATTAAAAGACATTTGATTATATACAGGGTGGTCCAAACCTTGACGTCAAAAAATTTTTTTTAGGTTCCATACGTCATGGGCTATCAGAATATACCCCATGTATGTTAGCCGAATTTTTGTAGTTTTCGAGTTATGAATTTTTGAAAACTTTTTTTTTGAGAAATTCTGGTATGAAGAAATTTATTGATAAAAAAAAACTATTGGGTTTTTTTAATATTTTATTTTTATAAAAGTATTACTACAAATAAAACATTTACTGACAAAAAAATTAGCGTCCTCACTTTGATATGTGTAGGATAAAAGAAACCAAATTCAAAATTTTACGTTAAAAATGCATCAAAATAGCCTTAATGTACGTAAATAATAAAAATAAAACATATCCCAAGGATTTTTGGTAATGTAAAGACTGCCCTAGACCTTAAACCTTCGTAAAAGCAAAAAAAAGTGATACTTAATAATGAGGATTTTTCGGAGTAGTCAGTCAAATAAACTTAAAAAAGCTTAAAATTTTAAAGTAGTAAAAAATGACTTCAATAACTACACAAATTGAGTTTTCGTGGTATTTTCTATCACTATTACTATCACTTATTTTTAAATTAAAAATTTAGACGTTTTTTTTTTAAGTTTATTTGACCGACTACTCCGAAAAATCCTCAATATTAAGTATCACTTTTTTTTTGTTTTTACGAAGGTTGAAGGTCTAGGGCAGTCTTTACATTAACAAAAATCCTTGAGATATGTTTTATTTTTTTTATTTACGTACATTAATGGTATTTTGATGCGTTTTTAGCGTAAAATTTTGAATTTGGTTTTTTTTTATCCTACTTGTATCAAAGTGAGGACGCAAATTTTTTTGTCAGTAAATGCTTAATTTGTAGTAATACTTTTACAAAAAGAAACTAGTTAAAAAACCTAACAGTTTTTTTTTATTAATAAATTTCTTAATTCCAGAATTTCTCAAAAAATTTTTTTCAAAAATTCATAACTCGAAAACTACAAAAAATCGGCTAACATACATGGGGTATATTCTGATAGCTCATGACGTGAGGAATTTAAAAAAAATTTTTTGACGTCAAGGTTTGGACCACCCTGTATACAGGGGCCTGAAGTCGGCTCATTAGGTTTGCGAGCAGGGCGGGGGTAGCGATGTTTACTGACATAGTTATTCATTTATCCATTCGTCTTGTACTGCTCCCGCCCGCCGCCCGCCTTACTCACCAGCGGTAGAACTGTGATCTGATTATTGTGGTCTACGCAATCAAAAGTTAGTTTACCTGGTTTGCCCGGTTTGTTTGGTTTGCCTGGTTGTCCCGGCTGTCCTGGTTGTCCTGGCTGTCCTGGTTGTCCTGGCTGTCCTGGCTGTCCTGGTTCATTTGGACCACCTGGTTGCTGCGGTTGTTGTGGCTGCTGTGGTTGTTGCGGCTGTTGTGGTTGTTGCGGCTGTTGTGGTTGTTGTGGCTGGCTTGGCTGCCCTGGTTTGCCTGGTTTGCCTGGTTTGCCTGGTTTGCCTGAGTTGACAACAAAGTAATATATTTATCAAATTACAAATGTTAATTACATCAGTTTGTGTAACAGTAAATGCCTCAATAAAGGAGCACTTTAATTATTCAATTAAATTATTTATGGTATTTTTAATTACAAAATATGCAATGAGAATAAATAATAAGTATTTAACAAATTTCAAAAACGTCATCACGTACTAAAATAGATTTGGTTTTATAAACATCGGCCTGAAGTCGGCTCATTAGCTTTGCGAGCAGGGCGGGGGTACTGACATAGTTATTAATTTTATACTTTTTCCGCACCGTCGCCTGCCTTGCTAACCAGCGGTAGAACTGTGATCAGATTATTCTGGTCTACACAAACAAAAGTTAGTTTACCTGGTTTGCCTGGTTTGTTTGGTTTGCCTGGTTGTCCTGGTTGTCCTGGCTGTCCTGGCTGTCCTGGTTCATTTGGACCACCTGGTTGCTGCGGTTGCTGTGGTTGTTGTGGCTGCTGTGGTTGTTGTGGTTGCTGTGGTTGTTGTGGCTGCTGTGGTTGTTGTGGTTGCTGTGGTTGTTGTGGCTGCTGTGGTTGTTGTGGTTGCTGTGGTTGTTGCGGCTGCTGTGGTTGTTGCGGCTGTTGTGGCTGGCTTGGCTGCCCTGGTTTGCCTGGTTTGCCAGGTTTGCCTGAATTGACAACAAAGTAATATTGTTATCAAAATACAAATGTTGATAACATCAGGAAATGAAAACGTTAGCAAATAATTATAATCGGTATCGACATAGTTATTAATTTTATACTTTTTCCGCACCGTCGCCCGCCTTGCTCACCAGCGGTAGAACTATGATCAGATAATTCTGGTCTACACAAACAAAAGTTAGTTTACCTGGTTTGCCTGGTTTGTTTGGTTTGCCTGGTTGTCCTGGTTGTCCTGGCTGTCCTGGCTGTCCTGGTTGTCCTGGCTGTCCTGGTTGTCCTGGCTGTTCTGGTTGTCCTGGCTGTCCTGGTTGTCCTGGCTGTCCTGGCTGTCCTGGCTGGCCTGGTTGTCCTGGCTGGCCTGGCTGTCCTGGTTCATTTGGACCACCTGGTTGCTGTGGTTGTTGTGGCTGCTGTGGTTGTTGTGGTTGCTGTGGTTGTTGCGGCTGCTGTGGTTGTTGTGGCTGTTGTGGCTGGCTTGGCTGCCTTGGTTTGCCTGGATTTCCAGGTTTGCCTGAGTTGACAACAAAGTTATATATTTATCAAATTACAAATGTTAATTACATCAGTTTGTGTAACAGTAAATGCCTCAATAAAAGAGCACTTTAATTATTCAATTAACTTATTTAGGGTATTTTTAATTACAAAATATGCAATGAGAATAAATAATAAGTATTTAACAAATTTCAAAAACGGCATCACGTACTAAAAGAGATTTGGTTTTATAAACATCGGCCTGAAGTCGGCTCATTAGGTTTGCGAGTAGGGCGGGGGTAGCGATGTTTACTGACATAGTTATCAATTTTATACTTTTTCCGCACCGTCGCCCGCCTTGCTCACCAGCGGTAGAACTGTGATCAGATTATTCTGGTCTACACAAACAAAAGTTAGTTTACCTGGTTTGCCTGGTTTGTTTGGTTTGCCTGGTTGTCCTGGCTGTCCTGGTTGGCCTGGCTGGCCTGGCTGTCCTGGTTCATTTGGACCACCTGGTTGCTGCGGTTGCTGTGGTTGTTGTGGCTGTTGTGGTTGTTGTGGCTGCTGTGGTTGTTGTGGCTGCTGTGGTTGTTGCGGCTGCTGTGGTTGTTGCGGCTGCTGTGGTTGTTGTGGCTGTTGTGGCTGGCTTGGCTGCCTTGGTTTGCCTGGTTTGCCAGGTTTGCCTGAGTTGACAACAAAGTAATATATTTATCAAATTACAAATGTTAATTACATCAGTTTGTGTAACAGTAAATGCCTCAATAAAAGAGCACTTTAATTATTCAATTAACTTATTTAGGGTATTTTTAATTACAAAATATGCAATGAGAATAAATAATAAGTATTTAACAAATTTCAAAAACGGCATCACGTACTAAAAGAGATTTGGTTTTATAAACATCGGCCTGAAGTCGGCTCATTAGGTTTGCGAGTAGGGCGGGGGTAGCGATGTTTACTGACATAGTTATCAATTTTATACTTTTTCCGCACCGTCACCCGCCTTACTCACCAGCGGTAGAACTGTGATCTGATTATTGTGGTCTACGCAATCAAAAGTTAGTTTACCTGGTTTGCCTGGTTTGTTTGGTTTGCCTGGTTGTCCTGGCTGTCCTGGTTGGCCTGGCTGGCCTGGCTGTCCTGGTTCATTTGGACCACCTGGTTGCTGCGGTTGCTGTGGTTGTTGTGGCTGTTGTGGTTGTTGTGGCTGCTGTGGTTGTTGTGGCTGCTGTAGTTGTTGCGGCTGCTGTGGTTGTTGCGGCTGTTGTGGCTGGCTTGGCTGTCCTGGTTTGCCTGGTTTGCCAGGTTTGCCTAAATTGACAACAAAGTAATATTGTTATCAAAATATGTACAAATGTTGATAATATCAGTTTGTATAAAAGTTTATGCCTCAATTAAAGTCAATTTTAATTATCCGATTAACTTATTTTTAGTATCTTCAATTACAAAATATGCGATAAGAATAAATAAGTATCTAACAAATTTCAGAAATGGCATCACGTACGGTCGAGGAATTTAATTTCCTACCCATTTCGTACCTTGTCGTAGTAGCTATAATATTAGGGTCTCACCAAACCAATCGACGCGGAGTCGGCTTTCGCCGAGTGTTTTACACCACACTATTCGCATTTAGCCGATCGACCGTCTCCGCGGCTGAACACCTGCGTTAAGCAGTCTCAACCTCCTTACGGCCACCGAAACGCTCGATCGGCTGCGATTTGCTACCGCAACAGTTGTAAAGCGGCGGTCGGCTCTCCCGTGCTCCGTCCTGCCGTCGAGACGTCAGACAGCACGCGTACAGCCGCTGAGTCCGACGAACAGATAGTTAGATAGGACAGCGGGTGATCGGCAATCGTAAATCTCATTTTTGGAGACTAGTTGTTAGTAGTACTAGTTTGAAATTGAACAGACGTGTATGATTACGACAGTATTACTTCATGTTGTCAGATCTATTGCAGATTTTAATGTGGGTAATAATTCAAATGAATAAATACAAACGCATCAGTAGCTACTTCGGCCGTCATCGGCTCTTTTCGGCCGTCGTCAGCTATGTTCGGCCGTCGAAGTCGCTGAACGGCTTCCGCCAGCTCTGACCGGTCCTTATCGTAGGTACTCGGCCGTGATCGGAGCCGTTCAACTCTTTCCGGCACCGTACGGCGGTATTAGGAGATTTAGGAATGCGAACGTGTACGTTAGGCTGCAAACGGGGTCGTACGAATGCGAACAGCTTTACGGCAAAACGCCGTTTTCCCGTCGAAAGACGTCGTTTCGCGCGGGCCGAGCCGATTTACGATGTCTTCGCTCTTATTGCGTTGACATAAAGCTTTTTCCGTACGCGATTAGCCGAAACGGCGTCGACTAGTTTGGTGAGACCCTTACAGTTCTAGCTGCTTTCATATTGATTGTCACTGGGACAAGGTACGAAAAGAGATTTGATTATATATACAGGGGCCTGAAGTCGGCTCATTAGGTTTGCGAGCAGGGCGGGGGTAGCGATGTTTACTGACATAGTTATTCATTTATCCATTCGTCTTGTACTGCTCCCGCCCGCCGCCCGCCTTACTCACCAGCGGTAGAACTGTGATCTGATTATTGTGGTCTACGCAATCAAAAGTTAGTTTACCTGGTTTGCCTGGTTTGTTTGGTTTGCCTGGTTGTCCCGGCTGTCCTGGTTGTCCTGGCTGTCCTGGCTGGCCTGGCTGTCCTGGTTCATTTGGACCACCTGGTTGCTGTGGTTGTTGTGGCTGCTGTGGTTGTTGTGGCTGCTGTGGTTGTTGCGGCTGTTGTGGTTGTTGCGGCTGTTGTGGTTGTTGTGGCTGGCTTGGCTGCCCTGGTTTGCCTGGTTTGCCTGAGTTGAGAACAAAGAAATATCGATCAGACAGATGTACTGTAAGAGATTAGATTATGTTGTTAAGGGCCTGTTTCCCAATCTCCAGTTAAAGCTATCTGTCAGATAAAAATAACACGCTCTCTTTATTCTTCCAGGTGAAAGAAAGAGATAGTGTTATGTTTTATCTGACAGATAGCTTTAACTGGAGATTGTAAAACAGGCCGTAAGCTGTCTAAATACAGAATTTCTTTTGTTTTATTTTTATTTCTCACTTTATAACTCATTTTTTTAAATAACAGGTTTCTTTGAGCAAAGTACCCTATTTACAATATTTAATCCTTTACCGGGTATTGGCAACATATTTGCCGTCATATAAAAAACAAAACCAAATCAATTTACAAATATGTAAGGTTCGAAGGTGAATGCCTTGAAAGAGCTGTCAAATGGTTAAGGTCCTTCATGACCTATACTTTGTCTTTTCATTATTTTTGATAACGTTCTTCACATATTTCAGTCTTCATATTTTATAACAAGTCCTTTAATATCTCCGTAGATATCCAATCACTCGTTTACGGTCTGATTTTAAACTCTGACAAGACCCATGTTATGTTTTTTAACGGTAAGACTGCTATCAGCGACGAAGTAAGAATTGAACTCTCAAATGGTACCTACTTAAGAAGTTCAGCTACGGTTAAAATGTTAGGATTTACCATTGATCCTGCTATGACATGGAAGACACACATAGACCAGGTATGCGCTAAAATGGCAACTGGTGTTTACGCCCTTAAGCAGCTTCGCACAATTATATCTCGTGAATGTCTAATCCAATCATATTATGCTTATGTACACTCCATTATGTCATACGGTATAATTCTGTGGGGAAACTCGTCTGACCATCAGAGGGTGTTGAAAATGCAAAAGCAAGCGGTAAGAGTGATCATGAACGCGGGATACAGAGACACGTGCAGAGAACACTTCCAAACCCTTAAAATAATGACACCAGTGGCTCAATATATATTTGAAAGCATTATGTTCGTTCGGGAGAATATACACACGTTCCGAAAGAAAGGTGACTCCAAGCGCCCGAATCGTTACCCTAACGATCTCTGCTTAAGTCCCCACAAACTCGCCATGACACGAAAATTGCCAGGAGTTATTGGCCGTGTACTATTCAATAAATTACCGGAACATTTCAAAAGAGAATCAAGATTGACAGTGTTTCGTGTTCAACTAAAAGAACTATTATTAAGCAAGACAGTGTATACTATAAGTGAATTTTATGAAATGTTAGTGTGAAAATTATGGCATGTAATTATTAATTTTTACAAATTATTGACTAGTTACACTTGTTAGTAGTGCAGATATTATGTACACAATGTATATTTTGAATGTAACTATTGACTTGTGTGATGAATAAATGATTATCTATCTATCTATCTATCTATAATATGTCAAATTTCCTGTTCCATGGATCATGGACCACCTTGCCAGCAGTAGACTGATTCATAATTTACCGTGGAATATTTACGCAATCAGAAGTAAATCAAGTTCATACTTACCTGTCTTAACTAATTAGGAAATGAAAGTAGTAGACCGGGGCGGTATAACTATAACTCATGTCTTTTTTATTTCTCATGGGAATACTTTACTATCATCACCTTTCACAGCATACCAGTACCAGTATCTGCGGTTCCAAAAGGGAAATGTACACTTTGAGAAGATCTTTACTTGCCGTATCCAATCAACAATTTTTTATAATGGACTTTAGTTTTTACCTGGTTTGCCTGGGTGTCCTGGCTGTCCTGGATTGCCTGGGTGTCCTGGTTTGCCTGGGTGTCCTGGTTGTCCTGGATTGCCTGGGTGTCCTGGATTGCCTGGGTGTCCTGGTTGTCCTGTGTGTCCTGGTTTGCCTGGGTGGCCTGGCAGTCCCGGTTTGCCTGGATTTCCTGGTTGTCCTGGGTGGCCTGGTTTGCCTGGTTGTCCTGGATGTCCTGGATTGCTTGGGTGTCCTGGTTTGTCTGGGTGTCCTGGCTGTCCTGGTTGTCCTGGTTTGCCTGGGTGTCCTGGCTGTCCTGGTTTGCCTGGGTGTCCTGGCTGTCCTGGTTTGCCTGGGTTTCCTGGTTGTCCTGGTTTGCCTGGGTGTCCTGGCTGTCCTGGTTCGCCTGGGTGTCCTGGCTGTCCTGGTTTGCCTGGGTGTCCTGGCTGTCCTGGTTTGCCTGGGTGTCCTGGTTGTCCTGGTTTGTCTGGGTGTCCTGGCTGTCCTGGTTGTCCTGGTTTGCCTGGGTGTCCTGGCTGTCCTGGTTTGCCTGGGTGTCCTGGTTTGCCTGGGTTTCCTGGTTGTCCTGGTTTGCCTGGCTGTCCTGGTTGTCCTGGTTTGCCTGGGTGTCCTGGCTGTCCTGGTTCGCCTGGGTGTCCTGGCTGTCCTGGTTTGCCTGGGTGTCCTGGTTGTCCTGGTTTGCCTGGCTGTCCTGGTTGTCCTGGTTTGCCTGGGTGTCCTGGCTGTCCTGGTTCGCCTGGGTGTCCTGGCTGTCCTGGTTTGCCTGGGTGTCCTGGCTGTCCTGGTTTGCCTGAGTGTCCTGGTTGTCCTGGTTTGCCTGGGTGTCCTGGTTGTCCTGGTTTGCCTGGGTGTCCTGGATTGCCTGGGTGTCCTGGTTGTCCTGGTTTGCCTGGGTGTCCTGGTTTTCCTGGTTTGCTTGGTTGTGCCGGTTGTCCTGGTTTGCCTGGTTGTCCTGGTTTGCCTGGGTGTCCTGGTTGTCCTGGGTGTCCTGGTTTGCTTGGGTGTCCTGGTTTGCCTGGGTGTCCAGGCTGTCCTGGTTTGCTTGGGTGTCCTGGTTGTCCTGGTTTGCCTGGTTGTCCTGGTTTGCCTGGGTGTCCTGGTTGTCCTGGTTTACCTGGATGTCCCGGTTTGCCTGAGTTGTAAATAGATATTAGTAGTTTATGCAACCGTACATAATGAGACGCATTAAAATACGAGCGTTTCTAGGCCTATCTACGTATAGTTGCATATACTACTTCATTTAAACAATGATATTACTCCAGATCAAATATCGTGCGGTTTATGGTAAGAAGACGTACTCATTTGACATTTCATTTTGATATTCTTAATATTTATCTGTGGCTACTAGAATAGTCAACTACTTGAGTTTTGACAGCTGTTCCAAATTTAAAATCATTTTCTTACAAAAATCGGTACTACAAAGTTAACTTTTCATTACAATGTTTATCTACCACAGATAAACAAGTTTCCGTAGGTAAGCTGATTGCAATAATGCTGATAATTTCTGCGCTTAGAAACATCTGTATCTTTATATTTAAACATCTTTATTTTTTGCAAGTCATTTTTGGAATTAAAACGAACTTACACGGCTGTAATATTATTATATACCTACCTTACTTCAGTATTTTTGTATTTATGTTTACTTGTTTGCCAGCGTGGTCGCCTCGTCAGCCAGTGTACATACCTGGTGGGTCACAACGGAAGAACAGCGCTGGCTTAGCCAGTTACATGCTGGGTTGTGACCCTTTTGTGGCAAGCTGTTGTTGTGTGCTTATTTGTAACATGTGTATATGTTCATAGTGCTTGTCATAAATTAATTCTATTTCATTTCATTTCATTTCAAATGTGTTACTATTATCTATTTCACAGCATACTAGTAGCAGACTAAATTTCTGTTTACGACAGGAGAAAATTGTTTACAGGATAATTCAAGTACCTAAACATGAATTATCCTTCAGTTTTTACCTGGTTTGCCTGGCTGTCCTGGTTGGTTAGGGCCGCCTGGTTGTCCAGGTTGGCCTGGTGTGCCTGGTTCTCCAGGGGTGCCTGGTTCTCCAGGAGTGCCTGGTTGTCCTGGGGTGCCTGGTTGTCCTGGTTTGCCTGAATGTCCTTTGTGTCCTGAGTGCAAATGTCAGTATTGAGAATTTTTCTTCTATTGCTGTACAGTAACCGCGTACTTGAGCTGCCGCCGCGTAATTAACACGGGCTTACTTTCTATCCGGCTTGCGAGCACGAGCGGTATGGATAGAAAGAACCTAAGTCCGTGTTAATAACGCAGTGGCAGCTCATGATAAGCACGCTGTTGCTGCCAGGATGCACGAAGCAACAGCTTTTAGTATATAGTTTTTCATTAAAAAAGCCATTTTAGTGAATTTTGTGATTAAAATTTTAAAAGATGCGTTTACCTTTGTGGTGCGAAGTTTGGGTTGATTGTTGGGATGAAGAACTACTTGAACTGCTAGAAGAACTGCTAGAAGATTGACTGTGAGACTTGCGGTACCCTGCAATATTTGCAAAATGGGTAAATTATAATCAATGTTTCGATTTAATATTGCTTGCCAACACTGCTTTGCAACCTGCCATTACAACTATTTCATGTCAATACAAAGTTCATGAGGTCAATTTAATGTCTGTTCTTATGATTTTATTACTTCCTTTTCTATTAATAGGGTAGACGACATTCGCAAGATTGCGGGACGCTTCTGGGTTAGATTGGCTCAGGACCGAAATGAGTGGCGTACTAGAAGAAAGGCAATATGTCAACAGTTTCTTCTTATGTTATGTGACAATATGGCAACAAGACATATTTTTAGAAATCAACTTATGTTAATAATTTTGTAGATTGAACGAATTTTTCATCGAACAATATGTAAAATTGTCAGATGACAACCAAAACTCCAACGAAGCGAAGGCGTCATTATTCTTTTAAAGTTTTATGGCTTTCACTTGAAAACTTTTGGTCGTGAAAACATGTTTGTGAGTGCTCTAGAATTGCAGGAGTCTATAGGCTGCGGTAACTGCGACCCTAACGCGAACTTCGAAATCCCCAATTTCGGGGATTCTGCTGTCACTAGTGACGCCTTCATTGGAGTTAGAGACAAAACCCCCAAATTTACAAACTTCGGTGTTCGCGGTAGTAGGCCTGCCACAGAGGCGATTCGTTTGCGTCCATATATTACCGCTGGGGCTACCATTTAAACCGCTCCGCGGCAGAAAAAAAATTGCTAATAGTCACATTAAAAATTCATCAGTCGTGCCACCAAATCTGTGGATCGGCGTATTTGTCGCAATTGCCCTAAGTATGTTACGTGTGCCTGAACTAGGATTCCCTATGGCTGTGTACCTATACTCCATATTTTCAACGAGTTGATAATGTCTAGTATGCACTTACATTCAACTTTCGAACGCGGAACAAGCTTCATGACAACTATGCCATCCTCTTCTTCAGTTATTATGTCGTATTCTTCAGTATTGGCTGGAAATTTAACATGAATACCATTATTTTGTACAATTACGTGTGATGTATTTGGTGTGTGTAGGTGTGTCAAAGGAAATTCATTTCCGATAATACAATGTCGTACCTTGTCGCAGTGGCTATCAATATTTAAGGCGCTATTACCACTTTGACAAAGAAACGATAACATCGGTAAATACTTACAATAATCAAAATAAATGTTTTAACTGTTGGTATAAATGTGTGTATGTGTGTGTGTGTTATCTGAATTTATTTGGCACTTTGGAGAACTAATTAATTTTATTACTGTGTTTAGTCTGTGCTCGTTATTATATTTCTATCATTTGTATGCCAGAGCTGACATTAAAATAATTTGATTTTGATTTTAAGATAGTGATTTAACTTGTGTAATACTTACTCGGCAATTTAATGTCGACCAACTTGTGTAGTGCTGTAAAAGAGGTGAATATTTAACTGTGTGTTGTAATTATACTATTAAGGTATTCATATTAAATTTCTTACCGAATGCATAGATGAGTGCTTTTTAAAAATACTAACAGCAGCATGATAGAGATTGTAGATCACTGTTTATTCCATAAAGAATAGTAGTGTTGTTATTGTATGAAACACTTTGAAATACCTATGAAATATTAGTGTACTTCAATGACCAAGTTTAGTTTATGACAAATCAACTAGGTGCTAGTGAACGCTCATCTAAAAGTCAAAACTCTGAACCGTTTAGTTAATATCGAACGTACCTGTGTCTTCCTCCTCATTATTTTCTTCTGTTCTGCTTTCGCTCGTCGAACTTTGAGAACTCTCTGAAAAAACAAACTCCATATCATTAGTATTCTTTAGGTTTTCTGTTGAAGGGCTTAAAATTTATATCAGATGTACCTAACCGACTATAAGAAGATTTTTATGTTCCCCTGAAGTACAAACTGAAAAAAAGTGAGATGTTCGTTAACTCACGACTGCTCTGCTGTTGTTGAGAGCTCTGGCTGGTCTCATTTTCCTCTACGTCAGTCTCTCCATCTCTTTCGTTTGTGATTTTCCATTTTGATTGATCTGCGGACATAGAAAAATATTATAACGTTTTGTCCCTCCTTAAATGTCTGGAATGAAATAATTGATTGAGTGCGATTTAATAAGAAAGTTAAAGTCTTACTGGATTCCTCTTGAGCTTGGGCGCTCCTTTGGCTTTGTTGGCTGGTTTTCTTGGTCACCTTGCTGCCATTCTTGCCTTGCTTAGAGTATTCCGAGGATTCTATAAAATACAACATCTGTTAAAAACGTGAACTCCATCTCGAAGCTAATATTTCTAAATGAGCTATCAACTCAAAATGTCGAGATGCTTGTGTAACTAAACAGAGGAAGAGCTGAAAGTTATAAGTTACAAGACGTTTTCGAAAACAAAGATATGTGGATTTTATGCTGTCGCTGAATGAAAATAGAATACAAAGCTTAGAAGAGGATGAACACCACGTATATTTAATAATCATCTTACTCGATTCCTGCTCAGCGTGAGCGCTCTTTTGGCTTTGTTGCTTGGACTGCTTGGTCACCTTGCTGCCATTCTTGCTTTGCTTAGTGTATTCCGAGGATTCTAGAGAACACAACATAGATATTTATCATTTGATCTTATCTGCACGTTAAAGTTGTAATTTTGTACTGATCCTATATAAAGGATAAAGAATCTGAAGACAAATTTTGCCGATTTATCTGTACATTTAATCGTATAATGGAACAAGTCAGTTCCGTACTTACGGTAAGCGACAAAATGGGACGTTTTTACGCTTACAATTAAGAGAGAGTTGTTTCAAATGGTCTAGTAGCGGTAGTATGTGGATTGTACAGATAAAGAGAGAAAAGTAGAAGGAAGTGACCTAATAAATAATAGTGTAATTGCGTGTATCTCGTCTCGTCTTACCAGATTGTTGCTCCGCTTGAGCACTCTTTTTGCTTTGTTCACTGGAGTGCTTGGTCACCTTGCTGCCATCTTTGCTTTGCTTTGTGTAGTCGGAGGTTTCTGTAGAACATACCATTTATTTTATAATTTGCTCATTTACGTTGCAACGACTAGCAGCTGCAAACGCAAAGAATGCCTAAACTTATAAATCAAATACTTCCTTACTAAGTACTTTAAACTAAATGTTGATTAGCAACGAAATATCTTCTAATTCTAATTATCTTTCTACCAGAAAAACACATAATGTCAAATCTATGGCATACTCGTACGATAAATTTATTCTACTAAAGCTTTGGTTTCAGCTACAAAACCAAGAAACTTTTATCCAATTTTAAAAGTTAAGGGCTGGGTGAGTTAATTTTCTTATTGAACCCTTATTGTCATTTAAAGGCACTCCTTTCCTATTGAATCGTATGATAAAAATCACGCCTACAACTGGTAGGAGTACCAGTTGCTTATTATTGGCCACAGGAATGAGGGGCGGCCTGTGGACAGGTAGTAATGATTTCTATCATACAACGCAATGAAAAAGGAGTACATCTTAATGAAGATAAGGCTTTCATAAGAAAATCAAGCTTTATAGACCTTAACATTTAGATTGTCCACCGGAAAGACTCCGAACATGGGTTTGCGTTTGACCCAATTGGACCCCAGGCCATTCGGGAACTAGTATGACAGTGACGTTACGAATTATATTATAAGAAATCCCTTAGATACTAACTGCCATTTTGACATGGTCCTAGACAGACATAGGATCCCAATTGGTTGAGCGTAGTCTATTTTAAATCCTACTGAATATTTTCAGTAACTTACCAGATTTTTGTTCAGATTGAGCGCTCTTCTTGTCAGCAGAGCTCTTCTTCTCGGTAATCACGGTTCCGTCGCCACTGGTCTGCTGACTGAAGCTAGACTCTGTAACATGGCATTAGTCCTTGTAAAAACTCCAACTGGCCAAGTCATTCATAAGGATACCCTTATGTTAAAGAGTATAAAGTTCCCATACAGTTAGTTGGCGATGGACCGATGTTACAATTTATGATTCAAGTGTGGAAAGTAGGCTTTTTCAGGTCGAGTGTCGGTAAGACATATATTATGAGGCGTTTTTTGTTCCCTAAATGTCTTGTATAATATTACCTTCACTACAGCAAATAGGTGTATTGCACCAAATTTTGACTCGCCGTTAATTTATTTGTTAAACTTTATTGTATGGGGAGATTAATAGTACTAAATATTGATCAGCGTGTCAAGTGTGGTTGGTGTAAGGTGCAACTAGCCTTTAGGAACTCCTTTGGGAAACCAGTTGAGAAATATACAGGTTTTAATAGAAGTTACCGTCGGATTCCGACTGTTTTGCTGCTTTTGCTGCCTTGGAGCTTTTGTTGCTGACGATGGAGCCGCCATCACTGCTTTTACGCACCAACTCAGATGATTCCTCTAAAAAATACAATCTTGGTGAGGTAAAGACGCTAAAATATAAATCAAGAGCCAGTTTTTGGCGTCCAAAAGGTTAATGTCAATGACCATGCCAATGTGTTACCTTGAGAACTCTGCTCCGAGTTGCTGCTCTTGCGTGAGGAGGTGCTTTTGACAGCCGAAACTCCTTTACCCGGAGAAGACCCGGAGTCCCAACTGGTTGCTACGAAAAAAAATACAATTTGTCTAAAAATGCGAAATATTAAATATATTGCCACGGATACAGAATACTACTGGCATTGACTACTTTTGTTAAGGCTATCGTGGTAGTGTACGACACGACGGTTCGGAATAAGAGAGGTTTTTTAACATTTGTATTTATCGAAAATTACCGAATACAAGGCGGCCAAACAATAAGTGCATACTTTCAACGGGAATACTTTTATTTTTTGGTTAAATTGTATATAATGAATAAGAATAAGAACGATTTATTTTCAGGAAAAGGGTTTTGGACATAGGTGTTCATAGATATAGATTTGTAAGTTTGTACAAAATACACAACATGCGACTACATTAATTTAATAATAAAATAATTATTAGCTACATATTAAAGGTATGGCATAATAAAACAGGTATTATAAAATATTAGTTACAATGATCAGAATTTTATTTAAAATAAAAAACAAGTATAAGAAAATATAAAGAGTTAAGGTATTTAAAGCTACAGAAGTTGTTTCTGAACACAATAATACAGAACAATGTAACTCATGGAGTCATAAGTCATAAACCATAAAACCATGAATGCTGTTAAAGCACCTATCAGAGAGCCAATTCTTCCAAGAGTTTTTTTTATATACGTTCCCTTTTTAACTTAACGTAACCTAAACTGGGAATAGCAGCTAACTAAGTACCTTAATAATATGATTTTAATTCGTTTCGCAGTATTTATTTCAGCATTCTCCGCAGAAAAACTTTTGTGGTTTTTGTAGAAGATAAAACATAATTTCACTTACTTTCAGAAGACGAAGACGATTCTTCACTCGAAGAACTTGAAGAAGACTTGAATGATGAGGATGATTGAGAGATTGCTAATGGAGTAGAGCGATTTCAATAATGATTAGTTAAATGAAAAAAAGATGTACATTTTTCACTTTAAAGTAAAGCAAAGGATATAAATAGAAAGATGATTTTATAAATAAAAGCATATTTAAAATTTGTCAGGCATAATTAATAAAATCATAAGCAACACAATACTTTGTTATAAGGTGTATCCTTTTCAAAAAATGTCTATCACATAAAAATATTACAAATTTTCCTCCTGTGTGGTCTTGTAATCGTGTTATTATAAATCTCGATTGATATTGAAAGCAAGTAGTCAAACTAATAAAAAACAAACTTGTGACTATTCCGAAAAATTATGATACCAAATTGCCACAATTTGCGGTAATCAATATTTGGAAAGGGACATTCTTTTTTTAACAACAAACAAAACTATTTTGGTGGCGTTGGTACTGTGAACTAAAACGTACAATAAGTAAAAAAATGCGCAGTAGGTATACTATAATATTATATGATGATGCGTGCATAACTATATGTGTGTAACTGGGTGTGTTAATATAACTTGAAAAGTGTAGAAAGTGTAATTAAATATGTATGAATGTATGAAGGTGTGTTACGAGAATGTAGAATGAAAGTCCGCAATTCATGTTCTGCTTTACTTACATTACTCGTACAACAATGTAGAGTTGTGTAGTTGTTTTTGTAATGTTTTTCAGTTAAATTTGTAGTGATGGATCCATGCGTATTTGGTCATTGTAGAAACAACTGCACAATCGAACCCCCTTTGCTACTTCTTAGCATATATTTTATGTATCGACAAGTTAACGTCGCCAATGATTGGTGTATTCAAAGACATACTTAATTCTGTCAATCACAACATGATGTGCTTGATTCACCCCTTCGCAACTGTTTGGTTATGACTATTAATTACTGTATATTTTCTATTATGGTAAAGGGGTTGGTAAAATGAAACATTAACACGGCACGTTTTATCGATGATTTTTATATAGTCTGACAAACCGACTTGGAAATATGAAACCGCTGGAAATCAAAATTATCCATTGGCTACAATTTTGAAATATTCCGCATTTTTTCTCAAAAACATAGCTACTTAGAATAAGCTGCATAGGACTTATCGGCTAATTGCATTAACAATTTTTTATTACGTTAGATTTTGTTAGGTACTAAAGCTTTTGTATGGGTAGACCCAAAAACACTGTAAGAACTAAGAGGTCTTTTAACTTTTCCATCGGTTACGTTATAGGTATATGATGTCACTTTGAAATGCACATTGATGTGTATAGATAACAGTTATGCCGATGTAATGTATATTTTGTTCAGAAAAATAAAGGTTTAGGTGTAGAGTGTTTTGACAACTTGGATTTCGTAAAAAATGCTATCCTTACGATCCTTTGTGCCTGGCGTGCAGTGCAAACATACGAGTAAAGATGAAGAGGCTAATAGAGTTAGCCTGTTTACTTACTCGTGTCATCGTCCAACCAATCGGAGTTCTTTGGTGCCGCTTGCGCACTCAGAATCTGTAAACGACAGTGCAAGATGTTGATGGATATTACATAGTGGTACAATTTTGCCTATAATTACTGACATTATAGAAGAAAACTGGAAGGGAATAGAAAGAGAGGAAGACTCACGAGGGACTTTTATTGTTGAAGTAAACGATTTTTTTATATTATGTTATTTTTGTTGTATCTTGTAACAGGATGACAAGGAAGCAGCCCAGGATAAAGACACATGGAAATTGCTCCACCTATAAGAGGCCTTTACTGTTTATATGATTATATTTAAGAAGATAACTGTTAATTGAAAACATCAAAAAAGAAATTATCAAAAATCAACTTAATGAGAAGTAAGGACTTATTTTTCAAAAGAGAAATAAGATATTTCATAAAGATTCTGATCATTAATAGAGACGCATATCAGATCAACTATGCAGGTAAGCTCTGTAGTACTATTAAGAGGCAGTAAAATAAAAAAATATATTAGTTAATTTTAAAAATAATGCAAATTGAAATATGAGATATAAAAAATAATAAGTAACGGCTGCTCATAATGAGTACCTAGAGCCTGTTTAACCATTCCCAAATCAAATATATTTGTGAGATAGACATGCTTTTCCTTATATTCCTGGGGAAAATGATAATGATAATGATATCTGACTGATATCTTGTAACAGGGGATTGTATTGTGAAACAGGTTAATGTTGTAAATTAAGAAAAAACACTTACACTGAGCGCAAACACCAATAGTCCTACAGAAAGCCAACGCATCTTGCAGTCTTTAAATCTTCTCGATTTTAAGACTGAAGTCAATGTGACTATAATAAACTCCGGGAAATCCTGGCTTTATATACCCCGAAAACCAGCTTGAGTAAATAGCTCGGAGAGTAATAAATTTCGAGTGTCATCTGTTTAAATTTAATTTTCTTTTGTTCATGTTTAGGTGGCCATTAATAATGGGTAAGCAAATATGCTCTTACGTCCGTATGGTAATTGGAGATGGGTTAGCAAGTATACTAGGACCAATGGTGGTTGGGTTAATAGACCAAATTTAAAAATCCCATTTCTTAGATCCCATCCCCAGACCCTGACTTAGTGCTAAAGTCGGTTAGTAGAAAAAAACCTGTTGAATTGAGAACCTCATCTTTTTGAAGTCGATTAATAATGCTCGATGTTACCTCTTGTAGTTTTAGATTTAGTACATTTGTCCAAGCCTTATTTCACCCTTTTCGTCTATTGCATACAATTTCATGGGCCAGGGGGTTACCATGATGTCTTAAGTGCGATTCAGTTTAGGTTCAGCTTGTCGGTTTATGACAGTTATTCTATGGAACTGACACATTGTGATTCCGATTAGGTCGTAAACTGAATCGTATTAATTGATCGTGGACCCCAGGACTCTCAAGATCAGCGTGCGTAGCTAAAATTAGGCTACGGTACTGAGATAGCGATTGACATCTTGGTTACTTATTCAGCATTGGGATTGATGCTGTAGGAATGGTTACAAGTCAGTTAAATCGTTACAGTTTTCCGGTGGGTGGTTTATTTGCATCTTTTTCAAGGAATTAATATTGGTATTGCTGCCAAGATGTATAATTTGTGTAAGTTTTGCCATGTAAGTATTTATTAGACATAGCTAAATTGATCTTCTTTTTTACGTCGTGTGCTCAGGCATCACACCTGAACACTGTTCGAACCAACGCTCTCCAAACTGCACGGTCTTGTGATCTAAAATGAGTACGTAGTGACCATATCCACAAATCACCTAGGTACCTGTATCAAGGTCCAGTGTCAGGGATGGCGAAGAGCCACCTTCCCCCCCCCCCCCCCCCCCCTTGTATCCACGCATGAAGGGAATTTATATAGGTAAGCGATTAGCCTGAATTACTATTTATTCTTCCTCTGAGATAATAGGGGCATAATAACGCGGTCAAACTTTACATTATACTCGCAGAGCATGCAGTATAGCTGCATTTTTGGTATGTTGTTTACACGCTAATGACGCCATAGGGCAGAATAAAACCACATTTTGCAAGTAAAAAAAATGACCGTAAAACAACGCAGCTAGTAAAACTTTTTTTGCTTGCAAAATGCGGTTTTATACTGCCCTATGGTTTCTAAACAACATACTAAAAATGCAGCGATACTACTTCCTAAAATGATGTGAAGTTTGAACGTACTATACAGGGTGTAATCGATAAGTGTTTACAGGCCATAATTCCGTAAATATGAGAGATATCAGAAAACTTTTAACTGATATCGAAAGTACGTTACCCAACGAGTAAAATTACATTAATAACTTTTTCTAAATAGATGAAGTAATATTAAAAATACTTCTTAAAACGCTCCCATACATTGATTATGACGACTTACAGCCTTAAAGAATGTCGGGTATCGTAAGAGATAAAACTGTTAGAGATTCGTTATTTGTATGAATACATTGTATTAAAATAATAATACTACCGTTTATGAAATAATTATTCTAACATATTCTTAAATAAAAAAATATTCGTGTGCAATAGTCTTTGAATGAACGGTTACGTTCTAAATATATTGGAGGGTTTGAAGTTAATATTTGATATATTTCTGATTTTATTTCAAAAAAGTTATTAGTGTAATTTTACTCGTTGGGTAATGCACTTTCGATATTAGTTAATTTTTTTTCTGATATCTCTCATATTTACCGAATTATGGCCTGTAAACACTTATCGACTACACCCTGTAGAGAAATTTTAGAAGGAAAATTGAATTCGGGCTTAAACAAATCCCCTTACCGGTATTAACCTTAGATTACAGATTTGTGGATATTGTCACAATAATTTCGAAATTAAATTAAGGATTTCAGAAGGTTTACGGGCTTAGCACAAATGGAAGGTTACAATATCTCGTGAGCAGCGATACCTGACACTGCCTATCTGTATTGAATAGATTTCTCTCTCATCCGAGGCTACTGTCGCTTTATTCTTCTTGTTTTATTTTTTCATTTTTTTTCTGAACTCAAACCTCTATTTTGAACACTTTGTTCCAAGCGAAAAACAAATCATGTATTGCAAAATGTACATCGGACAAACATACATTCAAAAAAATATTATATGAATCTAAATTTCTGGAACCAGCTATTTTTCAGTAAGTAAATTGTATTTATTCAACTGTTTTGCCGAATGTGTAGTTTTGAACAAAAGACAAAATTGATTAATAGACTGCGTATTATCGAACAAACTATTGTTCTGTTCACAATACACTGTGCAAACATTGTGTTTAATTTTGGAATGACGCAGTTCATAAAAAAATAACTTCTTCCGAACTAAGGCAGTGTAAAACCAGCCAATTAGTCTAAAAGCTCCCACTCCCAATTGTGGACCAAAACTGCAATCCCTTACAAGGCTAGACTTTTTTGAAAAATAAAAACACAAATCAAAATATATACATAGTTCATAAATAATTTGATTTGTGCTTTCACAATACTTACGTTCAATAAATCTAATATCTTCGATTACCTAAGGGCGCTTCTTAGACAAAATCTCACGGTTAAGAAACTTAGATAAAACCAAAACTAATATTATTGATGCTATATTTTATTATTAAGAGTTGACCTGTCAACCTTAGATACCTACCTATGCCAATCACCAGTACCTAGAAACAAAATAAAACAAACCTAAAAACTTGCATTATTCCATAACCACCACTTTTGTTGTGTGGACAGTGAATCAAAAAGATATTCCAGTATCAACATTCTTAATACTCAAAACACAAAATGACCATACCAATTTTTTTTATTTGCCCGCCAAAAATATAAGTAAAATCTCAGTGTCTTCACACTTCAGAGCCAATCTTTTGAGTACAAAACAATTTTGGGAATAATCGGATAAGAAAAGATTTCTGGAGCGAAAATAATTATAATACTTATCAAAAATAGTTTTCCGTACATTCGTGAACCATCCTATGTTGATAATATATATTATGATATTTACTCACATTTAGTTACATTTTTCATCACTTTTTTTCTTCTATCTCTATTCTAGTTATCTGTATTTTTTTATCAGAGACTAAAGGCTAAAGTTTATCTGTATGTATGACTTTTTATTATGTAGGTAAAAATCTAAAAAATATCGCTATATATCGGCTTATCTAAGTCTAGTGAACTGAAATAAATTAAACAGTACTACCCTAAAATAGTGCATTACGAAAAGAATTCGAATAGTACATTGTGTATTTAGGGCGGTAAGTAAGAATTTCCGAACGAGTGTGAAAGTAAAGCCCAAGCCGAAGGCGCGGGCTTTACTTCACACGAGTTCATAATTCTTGTACCGCCCGTGGTACACACAATGTTTTTCATCACACCTGTGATGCAAAAAAGTAAATAAAACAATATATTTTCACAAAACTACTCTAAAAGGATTTATCATCTCTTCTGATCGGAGAGATGCAAAATCCTTTAAACATTAAACAAAATCTATTTGTATTCAGTGTTTTTACAGTATTTTCTATTAAAAATTATATCCGACCCTTATTCTTTGACCGAGAGAGGTATACGAGTATGCAACGTTCTTTCTAATACCTAGTATTGGTGCTCGCGGCGGCAATTCTTGGTTCGATTTTACAGTTTATCATGCATCACTGCCACTTTGACACTTCATTACTTGTCAGCACGCGTGGATCCATGGAGTAGCAAGGTATGCCCAGGGGCCTATTGCATAAGAAATTACAACTAATATTTCAAGCGGAAGTCTCTTCCCAGCAAGAAAGATAGAAAAGAGACTTCCGCTTGTAATATTCGTAATTTCTTATGCAATAGGCCCTAGGTGCTGTTATTTAACAATAAAAAAAATTGATTCCAGTGTAAAATACTATAATATCAAGTCAATGCCCTTGAAAGAAATCCTGGATCCGCGCCTGCTTGTCGTAACCGTTATAATGGCGGGACCACATCCTGAATTCGATCGATTCATATTCCATTATTTGGTACCTGTTGTAAAAAAAATTGTACCTCTTCTATTTCAAAGTTATATTCAATCAGTCTGGTCCCGCCATTATAATGTTATAATAATATCCTGAATTCGATCGATTCATATTGCATTATTTAGTACTGAATTTGTACTATTTGGTACCTGTTGTAAAAAAAAATGTACCTCTTCCATTTCTAAATTATACTTCAAACAGTCTGGTCCTGCCATTATAACGTTATAATGGCGGAATCAGGTCCTGAATTCGATCAATTCATATTGCATTAAGTCTTTAGTACTGAATTTGTACTATTTGGTACCTGTTGTAAAAAAAATTGTACCTCTTCCATTTCAAAATTATACTTCAAATAGTCGATTTCGAAATTATTTAAAAAAAAGTATGGTTCAAATGGTCTGGCGGAACCAGACTATTTCAAATATAATTTTGAAATGGAAGAGGTACTAATTTTTTTACAAGAGGTACCAAATAGTACAAATTCGGTACTAAATAATGCAATATGAACCGACAGAATATGGACAGAATTAAGGACCTGGTTCCGCCATTATAACATTATAAGTTAAGATGCAGGTCCAAGAATACATTTTAGTAGGCAGGTCCACAGGTGGATCTGCCTACTTAAATTTATTCTAGTATCACAAATATACAGGGTGGCCCATTCAAATCGGTCAGTATGGGAAAGACTGAAACTATAAGACATACGAAGATTTGTTCTTAGAAACCATGTCATCGATTTTGATAAAAAGAAAAACTGCATTCATACATTTGAAAAATAAACTGTACCCAGCCAGGGAATCGAACCCGGTTGTTTTGAAAAAATAAACATACACTATTTCTATTCAGATATCGTTTGTGTAGGTCTTAAGCAGTAAATGTCTGTAAGAAACATGATGTCTAAAATGAATGGAATTCATTGTTTTCATGTACTTAAATTTATTTTACTAGGTGTTTATTGTGTAAATCTTAAGAAAAAAAACTTTTTTCTTTCATATTTATCAACGCAGTTTTTCTTATTATTATCCAAATCAATGACATGGTTCCTAAGAATAAATCTTCGTATGTCTTATAGTTTCAGACTTTCCCATACTGACGGATTTGAATGGGCCACCCGGTATACTTTCGTTCTGAAATGACACGCATGTCGAGGTGATAAGAAGGGATTTTACCTGCTTAACCTTAGGAATGTGGGTAGCAGGTTCTGTCGGAAGAGACATGCGGGCGGAAAATCCAAACTTTTAGAGGAGACCTTAGAGCTCGTGAAATAGAGACGCGTAAATACACAGGCTACGGCGGTAGATCAGCAAACACTTACAAGGCAGATTCCAAAAGCGATACAATGGTCATGTTGTTTCCTCTTATTCAGAAATCATATCAGAAATGAAAGATGGGATCTTCGGGCTTTCAAACCACATATTAGGTATTAGGGAGGTAATAAAACAAAATCGAGGTTCAAAAGTTTTCGTGAAGCGTCTTGGGCGGAGCCACATGTCAAAGCTGACTGCCGCCAATGGTCATGTTGTTTCCTCTTATCCAGAGATCATATCAGAGATGGAAGACTTCTATGGCAAGTTGTATGTCTTTGGATCTCAGATGCCTGAACCCGTTCCCTTTGATCCCGAGCTACTTTAGTCCGACATTATACCGACGAACTTCTCGATGTCAGCATTGACGAAATTGGGTTGGCCCTTAAACAACTTAAATATGTAAAAGCCCCAGGTGAGGACAGAGCTACAACTGAGCTCTTAAGGGCAGGGGGAACTCCTGTACTCAGGCAGCTGCACTACATATTTAACTCCATTTCCCACTAAGGGAGAGCTCCAAGCGTCCGGAGAGCGTGAAGCAGGAGTATGGTAGTTTCATTCTTCAAAAAGGGTGATATTTAAAACCCTTCTTAAGAACTACCGCCCTATGTCACTTCTAAGCCACGTATACAAGTTGTTTTCGAGAGTCGTCACAAATAGGCTGGCGCGACGGATGGAAGACTTTCAACCACCGGAGCGAGCCGGGTTTGGGGGAGGATTTGGCACCATATACCACATACACACTGTAAGGCAGATTTTACAGAAGCCTCAGGAGTATAATCAGCCTCTGTGTCACGCTTTCGTGGACTATGAGAAGACGTGTTTGACTCCGTCGAGACCTGATCTGTTCTGGACTCCCTACAGCGGTGCCAAGTGGATTTTCGATACATCGGGGTGCTTAGAAGTCTGTATGTATTACAGAGCCTGAAAACAAAAGTGTTTTATCAGCGCGTCCTCCTTGTAATGACGTACGGACTACGTAGCCGAGACATGGACACTGACTTTGGGGTTACTTAATCCATACATTCCATACTTACGTTTAATGAATGCTCGGAGTTTCTCTGAATTCAGAATGAAGTGATCCGCCAGAGAACCAAAATGACCGACATAGCTCTGAAAGTTAGCACGTTGAAGTGGTAGTGGACTAGCTATATATGTCGCACAACCTATAATCACCGGAGTAAGCGAGTTCTGGAGTAGAGAACGCGTCTAGGCAAACGCAGCGTCGGACATCCTCTAGCCAGATGGCACCGTCTTGCGTAGGTAGGAGGGCCGGCAGCGATTGGATGCATAAATCAACTGACCACGCTCTGTGGCATACATTGCCAAAGGCCTATGTCCAGCAGTGGACTGAGACAGGTGGATGATGATGATGAATCGTTATATAGTTAACTATAACGCTTATTTTGACAAATTACACCCATTAAAAGAATTATATATATTTTTTTTTATACCATGTCGGTGGCAAACAAGCATACGGCCCGCCTGATGGAAAGCAGTCACCGTAGCCTATGGGCGCCTGCAACCCCAGGGGTGTCACATGCGCGTTGCCGACCCAATAAGAACTTGTACACTCCTCTTTTGAAGAACCCCATACTATAGTCCAACGGGAAAACCTCGGCAGGGAGCTCATTCCACAGACGGACCGTCCGCGGGAGGAAGTTCCTCTGAAACCGCACGGTGCGCGACCATTTAGGTTGCAAGGTGTGAGGATGAGCGCCCAGTCGGTGGCGAGCGGTGCGATGATGAAAAGTGGACGTTGGCATCAGGTCGAACAGTTCTTCAGAGCACAACCCATTGTACAGACGATGGTTGGATGGTGGGTGGACAACTATAATATAGTATTATTTGACCATTATCCGATATTTTCCAAAATATCCGGATATTGCAAACCCTAGTAGTAATCCTGCCTACAAAGCTTCCAAACGGTTCTAATCCCGGCATTATCTCTGTATTTATTTATCACAATTATTTGTTCCAAAATATCTATTATATATATAAATATCGTCGCTCGGTCTCGGTGGAAATAGGTCGATTTTTGTAATATGTCCTAACTCCCAAGATAATCATAGGAATAGGACCTATCCGTATATTGAGTACAGAACACTATATTAGTAACGTCTGTCCATTCGCTGCTCATTTTTGTCTTATCTCACGTCAAGTTTGACGCATTCTGGTGTCCGGTAGCTTGTTTCCTTATTTCCTAACAAGCTAAGCTAGGTAATGTGAGGTCAGTGAATAAGCTGTCAAGATCGGTGCTAGAAGATCTGTGTTAATACAGAATTTTCTTAAAGAATTCGACGATGGTTGCTGTATATACTACCCCAGGTACCTACTACTACTACTACCTAATTAACTAAGTCTAACTTTGTGTTTTTTGGATAGGATAATAATATGGTTATTTTTAGGGTTCCGTAGTAAACTAGGTAAACCTCACCGAAAGCAAGACATTATATTATATACCTTGGCAAAAACTGGGCGATAATGTAGGTAATTTCACTTTATTTCTATGACGATAGTCTAATTTCGTTGAGCAAAATGTGCTAGGCAAGCACCCGCCTGCGGGCGGCGGCGGGCACCGAGTATCTCCAACTCGATTCGCACGATCTTCATTTGAGTTGATTAACTTCAAACTCGAGTAAATCCATTTCTGACTTTTTGTAAGATTTTTGCATGATTTTTATATACAGGGTGGTCCAAACCTTGACGTCAAAAAATTTTTTTTAGATTCCTCACGGTATGAGCTATCAGAATATATCCCATGTATGTTAGCCGATTTTTTGTAGTTTTCGAGTTATGAATTTTTGAAAAAAAAATTATGAGAAATTCTTGAATGAAGAAATTTATTAATAAAAACAAACTATTGGGCTTTTTAACTAGTTTCTTTTTGTAAAAGTATAACTACAAATAAAGCATTTGCTGACATAAAAATTAGCGTCCTCACTTTGATACAAGTAGGATAAAAAATACCAAATTCAAAATTTTACGTTAAAAACGCATCAAAATAGCATTAATGTACGTAAATAAAAAAAATAAAACGTATCCCAAGGATTTTTGGTAATCTGAAGACTGCCCTAGACCTTAAACCTTCGTAAAAGCAAAAAAAAAGTGATACTTAATGATGAAGATTTTTCGGAGTAGTCGGTCAAATAAAATTAAAAAAGCTTAAAATTTTCAAGTAGTAAAAAAATTCTTGAATAACTACACAAAATGAGTTTTCGTGGTATTTTCTGTTTTAGTTTATTGATAAGGACAACAAAACAGACGAAAATTTACTTTATTTTTAAATTAAAAATTTAGAAGCTTTTTTTTAATTTGTTTGACCTACTACCCCGAAAAATCCTCATCATTAAGTATCACTTTTTTTTTGCTCTTACGAAGGCTCAAGGTCAAGGGCGGTCTTTAGAATACGAAAATTCTTTGGGATATGTTTTATTTTTTTATTTACGTACTTTAATGCTATTTGATGCGTTTTTAGCGTAAAATTTTGAATTTGGTATTTTTTTATCCTACTTGCATCAAAGTGAGGACGCTAATTTTTTTGTCAGTAAATGCTTTATTTGTAGTAATACTTTTACAAAAAGAAACTAGTTAAAAAACCCAATAGATTTTTTTTATTCATAAATTTCTTCATTCCAGAAGTTCTCAAAAAAAATTTTTAAAAAATTCATAACTCGAAAACTACAAAAAATCGGCTAACATACATGGGGTATATTCTGATAGCTCATGACGTGAGGAATCTTAAAAAAAATTTTTGACGTCAGGGTTTGGACCACCCTGTATAATAAAAGCTTAATAATAATAACACTTTACCAGGAGCACGAATGGCATGGTCATCAGATGTGAATGAGATGATCATACGATTTTATTTTGAAGTCACTGAATTAGAGGCAAACATGACTGCATATAGGAAAAAGTTATATGAAAAATTTATTTGTCACTTTCCACATTTATCACATCTATCAGAGCAGCGTATATCTGACCAAAGGAGGGCCATAGTCAATAATAAACTGTTGAGTCCTGCCAAAATTGAGGCCATAAAGGTACAAGTTAGAAATGAGGCAAATAGTTTTAGCTCAACAATAAATGTTACAACGCATAATTCATTCAGTGATTTAGACACAGTACCAACAGCTGAGCAAAACGACGATAACGAGACACAACTAGACCAACCAATAGTACATAGCAATAGATCTAAAACAAATGAACAACAAAGACTAAATGACTTTAATATAGATGAAGAAAAGATTCAAACACAATTTAAATGTAATTTAGACAAATTTAAGAATATAGACCCAACAAAAAAGCCACATATTCCCAAACTTAAAATATCCCGGAAGTTGACAGCTACAGTAAACTATTTGAATAATACTGTTATCCCTCAATACCTTTCACAAGAATTAGAGTTTAACTCATTTCAAAATCTAATTTACACAGCAGCGTATACAACAGCTTCATGTGTTGGAGTCAAACTAGATAGACCCGCGAGCTCTGGCAATAAAAGAAAAACAGGGAAACCAAACTGGCAAATAAGACTAGAGTCAAAAATTTCCAAATACAGGGCAGATATAGGGCGCCTTACGCAATACATTCGAGGAAATAGATCTAGAAAGGTAGTTTTAGCAATAGAAACAATAAAATCTACTTATCATACACACGCTACTTATGAAAACCCCAATACTGAACCTGAACATTTTCTGGATACCCTCAAACAAAAATTAAACACCGCATCTAACAGACTCAAAAGATACTTAGTATGCACGGAAAGAAAATCACAAAATGCACTTTTCTTAAATAATGAAAGCAGTTTCTATAGAAATTTTTCTACCAATGATTCGCGTTTAGAGCAACATAGTGAAGCACTTTCGATGGACTCGCTGCATAAATACTGGGTAGACATATGGGGTAGGCCGATTGAACACAACCAGAATGCAGTTTGGATCAACAATAGAATGGGTGAAACCCAACCTAACATTCCAACAATGGACTTTGAGCACATACCAATAGGCACATTTGTTCAGGTAATTAAGCGCACACATAATTGGAAATCCCCAGGGACAGACAATATTCATAATTTCTGGTATAAAAAACTTACTTGCACACAACCACTGCTTCATCAATTTATAAACCAATTTATACAAAGTCCCGAAACTATGCCATCCTATATCACACAAGGTCGTACCTACTTATTGCCCAAGGCCAGTGATATTACAAATCCCTCAAATTACCGCCCAATTACCTGCCTACAAACAATTTACAAAATTATAACTGCCTGCATCAGCGAAAGCATATATAACCATTTAGCGCAGCACAACTTACTAAAAGAACAGCAAAAGGGGTGCAGAAAACACAGCCAAGGGTGTAAGGAACAATTGATTATAGACACCGTAGCTATGAAACAGGCATTTAAAAGGAAACGGGACATACACTTCATGTACATAGATTATAGAAAGGCGTTCGACTCTGTACCCCACAGCTGGCTCCTTTACATTTTAGGTCACTACAATATTCACCCTAATATACTTAATACAGTTTCTACAAACTACTATGAAAACATGGCAGACCACCCTTACTACGAAACAAGACGGCATTTCAATTACATCAGAACCAATTAATATCAAGAGAGGGATTTTTCAGGGAGATGCGTTAAGTCCATTGTGGTTTTGTATGGCCTTAAACCCACTTTCTGAACTGCTTGATGAAGCAGACGTAGGGTTCACACTCAAATATAGTTATAACAACCACACATTGTCTCACCTTATGTATGTGGACGACATTAAACTTTTCGCAGATGACATAGAAAAACTTTTTCGATTGGCAGACATAACGCAAGAATTTTCTAAAGACATTGGTATGCAATTCGGTATTGATAAATGCAAAATTTACTCCATTCATAAAGGACAGCTACAAAATAATACATACACACTAGAAACAGGAGAACAAATACAACACATGAACGAAACAGATACTTACAAATATTTAGGATTCCATCAAGCGAGACAGATACAACAGAAACAGACAAAATTTGAACTTACCCGAAAATTCAAACATAGACTCAATGCTATACTTAAATCCTACCTTAACTCCCGCAATACTATAAAAGCCATCAATACGTATGCAATACCAGTCCTTACGTACTCGTTTGGTATTATAAGTTGGTCGCAAACAGACTTAAATAACCTGCAACGCACGATTAATATATCTTTGACTAGACATAGAAAGCACCATCCAAAATCCTGTACCCAACGACTTACTTTACCACGGCAAAAAGGAGGAAGAGGCCTAATAGACGTCAAAAACCTACACAATAAACAAATTACTACGCTCAGACATTACTTCCATGCTAAAGCTGAACAGTCACCATTGCACTCACACACAGTTGAAATAGATGTCCGATACACACCACTAAATCTTCAAGACAGAACCATTCAGAATAATGAGAAAATCATAAGTTCCGAGCAAAAGACAACTGAATGGAGCCAGAAGGACACCGAACAGACCTCAACCAAGCGTTTGTTGATGAAATATCATCAAACTCTTGGCTGAAAAGAGGTGAGCTTTTTCCAGAGACCGAAGCCTTTATGATGGCAATACAAGACCAGGTTATTGCGACTCGGAACTACCGGAAGCACATCACGAAAGAATTAGCCCAACAAAGTGACACGTGTAGACACTGCAATAGTGCCCCAGAAACAATTCAACACATTACAGGAGCATGCAAGGCCATAGTACAAACCGATTACAAACACCGCCATGACCAAGTTGCCGCCATCATTCATCAGTACTTAGCTCATAAATACAAATTCCTAGATATCCAACTACCATATTATAAATACAACCCTAACACAGTACACGAAAATAAACAATACAAACTGTATTGGGACCGGACTATTATTACTGATAGAACCATACATTTTAACAGGCCTGACATAACATTCCATGACAAAAATACAAAGACGATTTATATAATTGAAATAACAATATTTTATCTAAATCAGGTAAATCCATATGACAGTTTATTTCAAATGAAGGCAAGTCCATCAAAGCCAATCAGCGAAAGAGGTTTGTTCAATATGGCTGTGAGTCGACGTCAATTTCTAACCATTTTTTTTTCTAATCTTGATTAATCCAGGTATTTATACTATTTATGTTAATCAACATTAATTATTTATATTACATTAATGATTTGTGTGCGTGTGGACTGAGGGACCACTTATATTTCAATGGTGGTTGGTATGATGGTGTTTGGTGAAAATTTAGTAGTAGTAGAGAATTATTTTGTAGAAAAATCCTGGAATTTGTAAAGAATTCACTAAAAAGTTATACAGCCAAACGTGTGGTCCCTCAGTTCACACACTGAACCTTACACTTCTGGGCAAGTGTTTAATATGCTGGCTTATTTTAATGTTATACATTTAGTAAAAACATATTTAAACGCATTCGTAATGACCGAAACGTAATTTGGCAATACACAAAAAAGTCTTCCTTTTTTGGTCCCTTAGGGACCACATATAATAACTAATAAATCGGTACATTCGTACAAAAAATAAATGCATTTTTCTTTGCAAACATTAGTAAAAAACGCAAGGAAGATTGTAAAAGTTAAAGGAAAGCACAACTATTAATCAATTTCGCAAAATTTATATTTGTTTGTGGTCCCTCAGTTCACACACTATGAGTTGATAAAATAATCAAAATCTCCTAAAATATAAACATTATTAAAAGGTTTGTCTTACTGAGGTTTAGTTAAAAAACTTGACTACATAAATATATATTTTAACGTGGATTGATGGCGTACAATATAAAATAAATTGCTTTTTAACATTTCCTTAGCAAAGCGTTCATTAGAGTGACCACACAATGAAGCGTTTACTAACGTGACGTGCCTCGTTTTTAAATTCAACTTTTTAAATTTGCTTACTAATATCAAATGGACCAAGGAAAAACTGCATACAGCCAACTACATTTTAGATTCTGTAAGCAAAATTATGAAATTAAAAACAAACTAGGTTTATGGTATCAGCGGCCCTACCGCGAAAAACGAGATTCGTAAATTTCGAGGATTTGTCTCTCTCACTCTAATGACGCATTCTTTTAAGTGACAGAGAAAAATCCTCGAAATTTACGAATTTCGATTTTCGCGGTAGTAGGCCAGGTTTGGTGCGGTAAAACATGTAGCTCGAATATACTTGTCCTGCGTATTATGTTTAAAAAATAAAAAGGCGGCAAATTAACTTGAATTGAATTGATGAATGTGTTTGGTTTGTTATTTATACTCCTATTTTCCGGATTGTTGATCTGGTAAGTACCTTCATTAAGCAGCATTCTATTTTAATAGTATGGCCGTGTGGTAACGGCAGTAAGAATAAATTTATCACCACCCCTACTCCTCCTGCGGGTGTCGTAAAAGTGTCACTGATCATTAGGTATTTGATAAAAGAATGATGATGGGCAGCGGCGTCATCATAGTGGACACATTACTGCGATCGTCAATCCGCTTGCCCAGCGTGGCGATTATGGGCACTTATCTCCTAATGCGTCTATACGCAAAGTTAATAGGAGAGGCCTACGGTGTACGTCCAGCAGTGGACTATCATAGGCTGATGATGATGTATGGTTTGTCAGGTTTACCATCATTTGCTAAACAACTTTTCTGAAATAACTATTTAACAAACAACGATTCACAAACCTGCAATTTCCTAAAATGCTCATTTAATAAATAACTTCCTACATGACAAATTGTCCTACATATATTACTAGCTTTTACCCGCGACTTCCTCTGCGTTAAATCTTTAGAAACAATATTTATAAGCCTATGACCTTATTAAATTTAATCTAAATTCGTTTAGCGGTTTAGGCGTGAAGAGGTAACACAGGGATCGCTCACTAATATTTCAAGTTCGGGTGCGCAAGTGGGTTAATTTCCCTTAAATCGCGGATTCGACGGGATTAATGCCTTCTAGGGAGTAGTGAAAATACGTACTGTGTTACTCCCGGCTATTTTTATGTACATATTTATTCGAAATGAAAAGGTGCCTTTCGCCCCTTGCTCCCTACTACCCGTAATGTGTAAGCAATACTTTTCAATTGTAATAAAATCGCTCTAGTTATTTCAGAAAAGTTGTTTAGCAAATGATGGGAAACCTGAAAAACCATACTATTAGAATATAATGCTGCTTGATGGAGGTACTTACCAGATCAACAACCCGGAAAATAGGAGTATAAATAACAAATCCATTGCAACACAATGCTAATTTGCAAATACAGCAATAACAAACCAAACACATCAATTCAAGTTAATTTGCCGCCTTTTTATTTTTTAAACATAATACGCAGGACAAGTATATTCAAGCTACATGTTTTACCGCACCAAACCTGATACCATAAACTTAGTTTGTTTTTAATTTTGTAATTTTGCTTACAGAATCTAAAATGTAGTTGGCTGTATGCAGTTTTTCCTTGGTCCATTTGATATTAGTAAGCAAATTTAAAAAGTTGAATTTAAAAACGAGGCACGTCACGTTAGTAAACGCTTCATTGTGTGGTCACTCTAATGAACGCTTTGCTAAGGAAATGTTAAAAAAGCAATTTATTTTATATTGTACGCCATCAATCCACGTTAAAATATATATTTATGTAGTCAAGCTTTTTAACTAAACCTCAGTACGACAAACCTTTTAATAATGTTTATATTTTAGGAGATTTTGATTATTTTATTAACTCATAGTGTGTGAACTGAGGGACCACAAACAAATATAAATTTTGCGAAATTGATTAATAGTTGTGCTTTCCTTTAACGTTTACAATCTTCCTTGCGTTTTTTACTAATGTTTGCAAAGAAAAATGCATTTATTTTTTGTACGAATGTACCGCTTTATTAGTTATTATATGTGGTCCCTCGGGGACCAAAAAAGGAAGACTTTTTAGTGTATAATCATTGCCAAATTACGTTTCGGTCATTACGAATGCGTTTAAATATGTGTTTACTAAATGTATAACATTAAAATAAGCCAGCATATTAAACACTTGCCCAGAAGTGTAAGGTTCAGTGTGTGAACTGAGGGACCACACGTTTGGCTGTATAACTTTTTAGTGAATTCTTTACAAATTCCAGGATTTTTCTACAAAATAATTCTCTACTACTACTAAATTTTCACCAAACACCATTATACCAAACACCATTAAAATATAAGTGGTCCCTCAGTCCACACGCACACAATGATTTATATTATAAATCCTCACTGAGTTTTTCAAAGATAGATAAATTGCAAACGATTATATCAAATGACGGTAAATCCAATCAAAATTCTTTTTTTTTTTTCAATAATACACTAGTTTAGATGGTTTTTAAGCGGAGTTTGTCGAACAGAATCGATTTTTTATTGCTTTAGGCATTATAAAAATAATCTGCCCTTAAAATCACCGAATCATCACTTTATTTCAATAATCTCTCAAGTGGTTAGAGCGGATTTATCTGAGTTTGACGTTAACCAACACATTTCGATACCTCCTACGTATACTGGTGCAAGTGACATTTTTACCATTTTCGTTTTTTTGCAAATTTGGGTTCAAAATACTTACATCTACAAGCTATAAAAATTTTGTGGCGAAATTACCGCTAGTTTTTGAAATAAAGTGGCGTATACTGATATAACTAACACCTTTTTTTTGGTTCGATCGAACGTCGTATACTGAGCTAAGTGACTTGTACCACTATACGCAGTACACTTATCGCCGCGGGCGGAAGTTATACCAGTATACGCGAGCAACACTCTAAAATCTACACATAAAAGTAGGCTCTATTGCTTATTATTTAGCAATATTGTTGTTATTTGATTAGTTGTTATGTTAAATTAAATGAATTATGCGTAACCTACCTACCTAACTAAATATAAAAAAATAGTAGATTATTGCTTGCCAGCTAAGCTAATATAGATAGCTGAATATTAGGAAGGCCGAATACGAATACGAATCTGGCCAGCAATTAGGTAGTGTGTTTTTCAAATATGTAATAACACAGCAACACAACTGACGTTCTTTAATTTTCCCACATTTTTTTTTCATAACCGTCTTATGTATTTCGCGTGTCCCGTGTTCAATAACAATATATTAGAAGTACATCAATGTAGAAGCTTAGACAGAGCGCTTGCCTGCTAACCGCCTTATATATGTACGGATAAGACCGAAAGGGACAAACTATGTTTATCGTATGCTAAGTCAAGGGGTAAGAAGTTACCGACGGCTGCTCATAAACATACATATTCTTTGCGAGCCGATATTAAGAATTCTAATTACTAAATGAAATCAGAGCTTATAATATTCCCTTTGGTCCATGTTGAATAACAAGTGGATAATATTCGTAACCATTTAAATTGTTTTCTAATTCATATATAATGTCTTTAATAATATCGTCTTCTCAAACCTACCACCAGTATTGGATGGACGAATGACACGTCGTTTATAATTTTAATTCTGATACCCCAGACAGTAAAAACAGTGTATCAGCTACTTATAAAGACATTGAATTTTGACATACTTACACTAAAACGAAAGAAGCCTACTTAGTAGTTCCAATATATACTTCTTTTAATTTGAGTCTTAAATTCATTACTAAGTACTTAGTTACGTCTTACTGTACGCACCTAAGAAGTATTGAAGTATGGCATCGAATTCGTGTATATATTTATTTTGTAAAAGCAACGCCGAAATATTTATGTTGATGTTATTTCTTCATTTTTTTTTATGTTGGCACAACAAAGTGGCTCCACTCCACCTGATCGTAAGTGAAAAGTGGAGCCCAAATCGCTTCAATTGTTATATTGCCTTTTGATGTTGTAAGACATGTCTTGATTACTTGAAATTAAAACTATGTGTTTGTTTCAAGACTTTCTTCCAGTAGCCATTAATCCGGTAGGACACTAAGAATAATAAAAAATATACTTATTTAAAAATGATGGTAAATCAGTTTTATTTTTTTTATTTTAAGCGTTTATTTTTCTTTGTATTTATATACTTTTAGACTTCCTGCAATGCCCATAACATTAAAAAAAAGCTTCAACGTATACTGGTACATGATTAATCAATTTAGGCGTATACTGGTACAAGTGACAAATTAGGCGAAAACTAACCAATAAAAAACATCAGAGCAACAACTCCGGTTTGTTTAGATATTTACGGTGCATGATACAAAATATACATCAAAGGCACTAAAAATATATCCGTATTCATCGAGTCATAGTTCATTTGGCTTACCGGTTCAAATTAATAACCCCTTCACACGATAACCTATTCATATGGGTAACCCGCTCAATGGGTTACCCAACAATAACGATAACCCGTATTATTCGGGTTAACCTAATCGTCATAAGGGGTTACCGCTTACAACAGCTGTTTCGGTGAGGGTTTTGTATGTACTAACCGGTAACCTTTCGGTTTCGGGTAAGCCTTACCCCTCTCCCGCGCCTTTCCGCCACCTCACCGGCCCGTCTTCGCGCCACCACACGCGATCGTGTCGTGACTGGATGAGTATTGTTTTACTTTAGGTTTACTTCAGTCAGTCAGGGTCGTTTCAAAAGGTACTTATTCAGTTGTTAAAGGGACATATTATTATTTTTTTCTTACTTAGCCGAATTATGGTAAGTACGTAGATAGATGGTGTTATTTTATGTACCTATTAGTAAATCAATTAAGTAACTTTTAAGTATTTTAATTACTTACAAATTTTTAAATATTTGATGCTTTAATTATTGATAAAATATTATATACCTATACCCTTTTTTAATGTTAGTCTCAAAATAACGAAAAAGTCGACAAAGGCTCCAAGACCAATTTTTAATTTATATGTGCGCCGATTTAAAGTAATCGGCGGCGGCAACGTGATTTCAGCGTGAAATCGACGTGAAGATCACGAATTGAATTAAAAACCAGATCATCGGTTCATCATGTAAGGAGTCATCCTACGCTGCATCGACCAGTTAATGGTTGTTGCCATGAAATCGCTTGCCTCACCGGTAGTTTTGCGCAGAGTTGGGCATTTCGTAATCAATTCCCGATTACAATATTACTTGATTTTACTTTGTAATGTACTTATGGGTATCATATTACTTGTAATGTAATGTCGTGAAACGGAATATTACCATGACGTATGAAGAAGTCAATAACAATCTATAGCATATTACCATTACTATAATACTTTGGAATCAACATGTCGATTCGAAATACTGGAATTGATGACCATACTTCTAGATTACTTTTTAATTAGGTACATATAATGTTAGGACGTGCGAATGTTGAATATTATTGTCGCAAATATACAGGGTGTTTTTTTTTCGACCGTTCAAATTCTACGTAGTGAATGTGTAGGTCATACTCACCAACTTTTACTATGGGGACAACGTCGAAATCGCGAAAAAAAAATCAGCTGTTTCATACAAATTGGCGGCATTACGCCGGCCGAAATGTATGAAACAGCTGATTTTTTTTTTCGCGATTTCCACTTTGTCTCCATAGTAAAAGTTGGTCAGTATGACCTACACATTCACTACGTAGAATTTGAACGGTCGAAAAAAAAACACCCTGTATAATTAAATACGGCTTCAAAGGTTTCTACTGATGGCATACATGGAATCCGAATGTAGGGTCCATAAGATCCAAGATGGCGACACATTTTTTGTAATTTTTGTCATTATACTCGTTTTAGACTAATACACATACGTGGACCCCGAATTTAGGGTCCATTTTAAGATCCAAGATGGCGGCACAATTGTTTTCTTTTTTTGTCATTGTACTCGTTTTCGACTAATACACATACGTGGAACCCGAATTTAGGGTCCATTTTAAGATCCCAGATGGCGGCACAATTTTTTTGTAATTTTTGTCATTATACGGACCACTACACGTTTTTGACTAATTTACATACGCGAGACCCGAATTTAGGGTCCATTGTAAGATCCAAGATGGCGCCGTTTTTTTTGCATGTTATTGAATTTTGTTCATTATACTCGTTTCCGACTAATATACATACGTGGAATCCGAATTTAGGGTCCATTTGAAGATCCAAGATAGCGACACAATTTTTGGCAATTTTCGTCATTATACTAGTTTTTGACTAATTCACGCACGTGGAATCCGAATATTCTATTTCCACTGTCTTAGGTAGGTACACATACGTAAAAAATCTAGGATCTTAAATTGACCCTAAATTCGGGTGTATAAATTAGTCGAAAACGACTACAATGACAATAATTACAAAAAAAATAAAAACACTGTACCGCCATCTTGGATCATAGAATGGACCTGAAAATCAGATTCCACGGATGCGAATTAATCAGAAACGAGTATAATAATCAAAAAATTGCAAAAAAGTTTGCCGTTATCTTGGATCTTAGAATGGACCCGAAAATCGGATTCCACGTATGCGAATTAGTCAAAAACAAGTGTAATGATAAAAATTGCAATAATAAGTTGCCGCCATCTTGGATCTTAGAATGGACCCGAAAATCGGATTCCACAAATGCGCATTAGTCAAAAACGAGTGTAATGATAAAAATTGCAAAAATAAGTTGCCAGTTGCCACCATCTTGGATCTTAAAATCGACCCGAAAATCGGATTCCACGGATGCGAATTAATCAGAAGTGAGTATGATGATCAAAATTAATCTTTGAATCGTCTAAGATCCAATATAGCAGCCACTCTTTTTAGCAATTTTCATCATTACACTCATTTCTGACTAATTCGCATACGTGGAATCCCATTTTCGGGTCCATTCTAAGATCCAAGATAACGGCAACTTTTTTTGCAATTTTGATTATTATACTCGTTTCTGATTAATTCGCATCCGTGGAATCTGATTTTCAGGTCCATTCTAAGATCCAAGATGGCGGCAACTTTTTTAGCAACTTGGATCATTATACTCATTTCTGATTCTGACTAATTCGCATACGTGAAATCCGATTTTCGGGTCGATTCTAAGATCCAAGATGGCGGCCACTCTTTTTAGCAATTTTCTTCATTATACTCATTTCTGACTAATTCGCATACGTGAAATTCAATTTTCGGGTTGATTCTTAGATCTAAGATGGCGACAACTTAATATTGCAATTTTTATCATTACACTCGTTTTTGACTAATTCGCATACATGGAATCCGATCTCCGGGTCCATTCTAAGAGCCAAGATAACGGCAACATTTTCTTTAGTTAGCTTTTCTGTGGTTTTACGCAACTCTATATTTTGTAAAATTTGTGACTCTAGTTCTGTTTGTGTCGACAAAAGAGTACTAGAAAGCTCATTATTTTTTATTTTGAGGCTCTGTACCAACTCCAGTTGCGGGTCTTTTGCAATTTTGATTATTATACTCGTTTCTGATTAATTCGCTTCCGTGGAATCTGATTTTCAAGTCCATTCTATGATCCAAAATGGCGGTACAGTGTTTTTAATTTTTTTGTAATTATTGTCATTGTAGTCGTTTTCGACTAATTTATATACCCGAATTTAGGGTCAATTTAAGATCCTACATTTTTTACGTATGTGTACCTACCTAAGACAGTGGAAATAGAATATTCGGATTCCACATGCATGAATTAGTCAAAAACTAGTATAAAGACGAAAAATTGCAAAAACTTGTGCCGCTATCTTGGATCAAATGGACCCTAAATTCGGATTTCACGTATGTGTTTTAGTCGGAAACGAGTATAATGATTAAAATTGCGTAGGTACAAAATTCAATAACATGCAAAAAAACGGCGCCATCTTGCATCTTACAATGGACCCTAAATTCGGGTCTCGCGTATGTAAATTAGTCAAAAACGTGTAGGTATAATGACAAAAATTACAAAAAAATTGTGCCCATATTGAATTTTAAAATAGACTCTTGAATTCGGGGTTCACGTATGTGTATTAGTCGAAAACGAGTACAATGACAAAAATGACAAAAAAAGAAAAATATAGTGCCGCCATCTTGGATCTTAAAATCGACCCGAAAATCGGATTTCACGGATGCGAATTAGTCAGAAATGAGTATAATAATGAAAATTGCTAAAGAGTGGCCGCCATCTTGGATCTTAGAATCGACCCGAAAATCGGATTTCACGTATGCGAATTAGTCAGAAATGAGTATAATGATCACACTTGCTAAAGAAGTTGCCGCCATCTTGGATCTTAGAATGGACCCGAAAATCGGATTTCACGTATGCGAATTAGTCAAAAACGAGTATAATGATGAAAATTGCAAAAAAGAGTTGCCGCCATCTTGGATCTTAGAATGGACCCGAAAATGGGATTCCACGTACCTATGCGAATTAATCAGAAACGAGTATAGTAATCAAAATTGCAAAAAAAGTTGCCGCCATCTTGGTTCTTAGAATGGACCCGAAAGTGGGATTCCACGTATGCGAATTAATCAGAAACGAGTATAGTAATCAAAATTGCAAAAAAAGTTGCCGCCATCTTGGATCTTGGAAGCGACCCGAAAATCGGATTCCACGTATGCGAATTAGTCAGTTAGAAACGATTATAAAATTATAATGATGAAAATTGCAAAAAAAGTAGCCGCCATCTTGGATCTTAGAATTGACCCGAAAATGGGATTCCACGTATGCGAATTAGTCAGAAATGAGTATAATGATGAAAATTGCAAAAAAACTTCTAATGCCTACTCCATGTCAGGTGGTCAGCGTAGAATGATACCACATGTACTATTTTTTACACTAGGTACACCCAATTTCGATATTATTACATTTATTACAATTCGAAGAATTATTACATGAACTATACGACATTCTTACACAAATCGACCTAGTCCTATGGCAAGCTCAATTAGCTCTACACCGTCGGATATAATGCACACTTTTGTTTGAATTTGCGTTATTTGGTCGGCGTATTAGAAAGCCTTTGACAAATGCCGCACTACCGCCCTGCAAATAGTAGGTACCGAGGCCGTATGACGGGCAGTACAAACTTAAAATAAAGTTAGATCTAGAATATTGTTTTAACTTATTTTAAATAATGTTTTGCAGTTAAAAAAAAACTATTCTTAAGCGTCCGGTGATCTGAGAATCCGATAAATCTAATTAAGGGTGTTCTTTAAGGCTCCCTGTATACGAATTCAACTTATCCAACCAAACAGTAGAAAAAATAATATTTTAAATTGCCCGTGGTCTCAGTATGTTCGAACGAAAAGAGCGCGCGCGCATGAGGGGCCTTTATGTTTGGAGTTGGGTGCTACGATAATAGACCATATTCAGTTCGTATAAAAGCTATAACAGCTTGCTGATATTTAATCAGCGCTTGAAGCGGTAACCCGTTCCTGGGTTTTTATATTGGTAAGCGCTAACCGGAATTAATTCAAATGAAGCGGTTAATATCTGTTAACCGGTAAGCGAATAATAAGGTTACCGAAATGAAGGGGTTTTAGGAACCCAGCTTTAAAATACCCCGGGGTTTTAAACGGGTTAGGGTAAGCGGGTCCGGTCCCTGAGTATACTACGTATATGGTAGTTGTCTCAGTTCATCAAAAACAAGAACTCGTAAAGGGCATAGCCGGTTTAATATGACAAAACTGCCCTTAGCGAAAAAAATTATTTCCTTTTACTGGATTATTAACCTTTAAATATGTAGTGCTTTCACCGAAAATAAAGTCTCAAATCCTTCAGGTTAAGAAAAAAAACGCATAAAAAGAAAAAACATTTTTATTTTTTTTTGGCCAAAGTACTTATACGATTTCTTTGTAATTTGGATATGTTGTAAGCAACATTAAGATCTCTTTTTAGAAAAAATAAAATAATTATTATTAGAAAAAAAAACAAAAAAAAATTCGATAACAATTTTCAAAAAAAAAAAAAAAAAATAGGTACGAGATTGCGACAATTACCAAATTCGTATATTTTATGTAGAATTTAATAATCTTTAACATATTTTTTTTTTTCAATTTCTAAAATCGGGATTAACGATGTCAAATATTCGAATTTGTGACATCCCATACATTATTTCAAACAAGATTTAACTTCTGCGTATTACACTGTGAAGTTGTATTCCCAACAATTCCAATGCTTTTTGAATTTGGAACGCGACTTATTGTGCTGAGTGCGGGCCTTCATGAAATCCGTGGCTGTATGCGGCTAGGGCTAAGGCATTAAGAGGATTTAAAAAAACAAAAAGGCGGGAAGGGAGAATTATAAGAACTTTATTTTATAACTTATAACGAATGTTAACGAATATCGATTTCAAGATGTCTGTTCCTTCTTTAAATAAATATGAAGCTTTAAAAAAACTTTTTCCGAAAAAATACCACGTATAATCGTTGTATAGTTTTGCTTATGATAATATTCAATCAGATAGTGATGATGATTGTTAGCTAGTTATTTTATTGACATAGGTAATAATTTTATTTAAAGTTATGAATTTAATATTTACAGTGTGTAATATTTAATTCAGGTTTTGTTGTAATAGGTAATGAGGTAATATGTATGTTATGTATAGGTACACTACCTTCACAAAGGGTCAATAAGGTCGTGTATACATATTATCAACAATTTAAAAAATGAGTACTTACCCCGTAGCCGTATCTATAGCCACAAAAGCAACTAATAGTGCAAAATGACACATTCTAAATTCAATACAAATATACTTAATTGTCAACTTGGTTTTGCACTACCTATACAGGGCGTCCCACGGCGATGCCACATGGAGGGAAAATAACAATTTTCCTTAAGAAACATAGTATCTAAAACTAAAAGAAGCAAGTAATTTTTTGAAAAACTTTGAATGCAACTTTACTAAGTCTTAAAAATAAAATGAAGTCTTCTTTCAGCAAAATACGCTATCTATGATATTTAAGGTACTTTCCCTCCATGTGGCATCGCCGTGGGACGCCCTGTATGTTGAGTAGAGAGAGTATGTCACAAATTCGAATTTTTCACATCGTTAATCCCGATTTTAGAAATTAAAAAAAATATATGTTAAAAATTATTAAATTCTACATAAAATATACGAATTTGGTAATTGTCGCAATCTCGTACCAATTTTTTTTTTTTTTTAGAAAATTGTTATCTAATTTTTTTTTGTTTTTTTTTCTAAAAATATTTTTTTTTAATTTTTTCTAAAAAGAGATCTTAATGTTGCTTACAACATATCCAAATTACAAAGAAATCGGATTAGTACTTTGGCCAAAAAAAAATAAAAATGTTATTTCTTTTTATGCGTTTTTTTTCTTAACCTGAAGGATTTGAGACTTTATTTTCGGTGAAAGCACTACATATTTAAAGGTTAATAATCCAGTAAAAAGGAAATAATTTTTTTCGCTAAGGGCAGTTTTGCCATATTAACCCGGCTATGCCGTTTCACGTATACTGGTGTAACTAGCATTTTTTCAAAAACTACTAATTATTTCAAAAAAGTAAATATGTAGATTGTATTAAAATGTATTTGTTATAAATTCTTGAAAATATCACGAAATTATTTCATTGTATGAGCTAGTTAGAGAACTTTGTACCTTTGAACAGCTCTCCTGGAAAATGATGATTTTGCACTTGCACCAGTATACGTAGGAGGTATCGATTTGTTAAATCAAGTTAGGCTATGCCGGCAGAAACAAGTTGCGACAAGTTGCAGTATCCATTTTATACCAAGTTAGTCCAATTAAAATTAATTGGACTAATGTCGCCAAATTCAAGTTGTACTTCTAATTATATATATTTTTAATAAAATAATTTCATCACTATTAATTTACTACAATAAATATTATCTACGTATTACTTAGTCCGTTTTTTATAGTGTCGCATAAGGTGAGAAAAGTAGAAAAGGTATATAATATACCTCGGAAATAACTGTTATTGTCTAGGGCGCTTGAATCCCTCACTGCACTCAGGACTCAGTCTCTCTCAGTCTCAGCCTCTCTGTGCTCGGGAGTAAAACTGGGAGTCCTTCTTTACGTTCAGGATTCAATGTCGCGCACAGTGCTTTATCCCCTTGGTGTATAATCTACTATAAGTAACTGATTTTGTTTTTAGGAACCATGGCATGGACTTATATAATAAAAACCCGACCAAGAGCATGTTCATATAGTTCATAGTTTATTCTTATCACTGTTTATTCTTATTAATCAGTCTTTCTCGGTAAATGGACTGATACTAAGTATCTGGGTTACACACAAAAGCATATTCGGTAAAAAAATACACGGATAATAAAGAACTGAGGCTTACTATCGGTACCTACTTGTGACCTTACTCATCCGCGAATAAAACAATGTCAGATAAATGTTAACTTTACCATCATTTTCTTTCACGTGCTTGGGGAAAAGGATAGTGATATATATTTATTCTGGCTGGGATATTATGATACAGGCTGTAAAACTTCGAATATTTTGCAGGTTAGAGTAGTCGTTTCAGCACAAGATTGTACTACGTCGTAACATGGTCATTTAATTTATTAGTCGGCCGATTGTAAAATTATGTGCGTAATTAAATGGTCTCTAGTGAAAACAAAATTTAACGTCATATTTTTTTTTGTTACGAAGTAAAATTTTGTGTAACAACTAACTATGTATATACAATTTTGAATTATACACCGTGTTTTTATTGATTTCCGTTAAATTTAAGGGAAGCTTATTTAGATCAAAAATAATCATCTAGCGTCTTAACTCTTACAGTTATTGAGTTATTAAAAAAATAAGTTTAATGACTGAACAAGTGTATTGCAACCTTTATTACATCGTAATGTTACTTATTTAGACATGTGCCGTCAGCAGCCGTCAGTCGCCTGAGATCTTATTCTTAAGGTTCTCTCACACTTGCCGTTACAATTATTATGTATGAAAACGAAAAAAAAATGTTTTTTACGAAATTAACAAAAGCCGATATACCAGGCAACTTCTATTAATGTCCTAAGTAACCTGGCCAATTTAACGGAAATCAATAAAAACACGGTGTAGTAATTATTGTTGAAACTTATTTTCGATAACTATACATTACTGTGTTCGCTACAGGGCTGGTGTGGATGCTGCTTGCGGCGATGCTGGCTCCCGGCGCCCTAGCTCAATACGCACGCGGCTGGCGAACTACGGAGTTGTGCAGAAATCGCGACCTCAGTCCCTACAACGCCCGTCGATACCCAACGGACGATGACGTCACTCATTTGTGGCTGGACGAATGCAAATTAACCGAAATAAACCCCAACGATTTCGATGGCCTCCCTAATTTAGAGAAAATTTATATATACGAGAATGAAATTACCGGAGCCTACAAAGCCACTTTTCCTGCAGGAACTAAATTAAGAACAATAGATTTATCTAAGAATAAAATTGAATATCTACACCCTGACGTCTTCATCCCTGTGACTGAGTTAAACGAGCTGTACTTGCATTATAACAAAATAAGATATATACCAGAATCTATTTTTGATGAAAACGTCAACCTAAAACGGGTAACATTGTACAGAAATAGGATAAGTTATTTGCCGACTGGTTTCGTTGTCAATTTAAAGAAATCAGGTGTAAGTGTTGAGCATTTTTATTTCGATAGCAATCCGTGGCACTGCGCATGTTTGATGGAGCTCATAGAGGATGTGAAGAGAGCGGGGGTTTCACATTATAAGGTGGACGAATATGGCGAATACGATGGCAACGAACCGGGATGCGTGTACATAGGACGGTACCCATGCCGGAGACACGCTCCCTCCGGACTGTTAGCCCTCGCGACCCGCTCTGTAAATCACCACACATAACACTTTTTTCATGGGTGTGGTTTCCCCTAACTAGCTTGAAAAGCGTTCGTTTATCCTTTAATAAGAGCGGGAAAACACGCATTTTAATCACTAGTGGGTAAAGGAATAACCTTGGAGCGTAGGGCGATGTAGCTATAGTTTGACAGATAACAAAACGTGTATAACTTATAAATGAATCGTTCCACAATAATTATAATAAAAAAAATTGTTTGATAATTTAGTGAAAACGACAAAACTTTATTTAATTTGATGATTCTAATTCATTAAACCTAAAATCCGTAAGTATCAAACCTTTGTTTTATTTCATTAAGATAATGATGTATGTAATGTGAACAAATAATTAACCTTTTTGAGTTCTCCCGCTACAGTGTGAAGAAAAGTCTTGCGTTACACACGGATGCAAAATTACTTTACTTCTTGTATCTTAAAACACTCGCTACGCTCAGGATTGTAATTGAGACTTCAACTATAAAATCCTTTCACTTGCACGCTCGTGTTTCAATTTCATACTCGGGGGTAAAATACAACTTTGCACCCTTGTATAACAGATAACAATTTTTTACGGACTAGGTACTCTTTTGAACCTGTTAGGAACTCAGGATTTATTGATATTAAAATTTCGTGTCGGTTATGTGGACTGTTATTCTGTGGTCCTGGTAGACGTTTCGTATCGAACAGATGATTCCTACTAGCGGCTCGTTTCCTTGCTGCAATTATAGTCGGGGGAAGAAAAGTTTTTGGTCACATTAATTCCTACAGCTCCGGAAGCTTTTTCTAATGAATATTTAGGGTATACAGATTCACACCATGCAATAATCCCCAGTGCCGCGCGAGAGCTTCTCATCCAGTCGAGGACTTGAAGGTCAATAATTGGAACAGCACGTTCAATAATTTCTACCCTCGAGATTATGCATTCATTGTATTGTTTCAGATGATTTATAATTAAGGAAAAAAAAATCTCTAGTTTTTTCGTAAAGCTTATACAAAAAAAACTATACCTTAATTTTTTTTCCTTATTTGATAAAAAATATAACTTACAAAATCTTGCGCAATTCTAAAATTTGGTCATTGGACCAAAATAAAGATATAAACGTCTTAGTAACTTTTCTCCGCGGTGACACAGTTGCATCTATTTTTTTTTCACTGTTATTATTTTATTTTGCTTATAAGACGTTTCAATGAAAATGTACAGCCACGATGATCTATTTCTTAGATAATATGTTTATTAACACGCAAAATAAAAATAAAATATTTGAAATATATTAAGTGCTTTACGAGCAATCGACATTAACAGCTATAATCTTAAAACGAATATTTTTTAAATCCCGCCTTCCCGCGCATGTGCCTACGATACGTATGCGGCGATGCCGTGCGCTGTGCGCGAAAGAGAGAGGTATAGTTGGCAACAACAGTTGGGGTATTCCACGCCAAGCGGACAGGTGAAAAAAGTCAATGTCTCCGATTTCGAAAATTTTTGGTGAGATTATACCCGTGTATGCCCTCGGCCCTGATACCAAATATTTTTATTATTTGATCTATAGTTCATGAGTTACGCCATTTTGAAATTTTGATGATTAGGCGGTATATGGTATCTTTAACCGCCAGTATTCAATGGAAAAAATATAAATATTAAAATGTTATTATTGGGTTGTATAGCGCATAAGAGAAGCTTTTTATGCACGTTTTTATATTTTTAATTTTATTGATTATTATTTTATTTTTTTGTATTTATTTTTTTTTATACTTAAATTTATCAAACTTCGACCATTTTTTTTTTTTTATTTTCTGTCCAAAAATTGAGAATATTATATAGATACTCCCTGCCAAGTTTCAGGATGGGCACGGAAATGGTTTAGGAGCTAGAGCGAATATAGTGCCGCTGAGGAGCGCCCGAGCGGCCAGCTAGCACCCGGGCAGCTCACGCTGCGCTCGTTCGCGGTTGCAGTCAATTCCTGTCGACTAGGGCGGTTGGCCATGTTTTAAATATTGTTTAACAATATTTAACATAAAAAACCGGCCAAGTGCGAGTCGGACTCGCGCGCGAAGGGTTCCGTACCATTATCAATTTATCGTTAAATAAATACAGTAAAATTAACCTATCTCAAAAACTATAAGAGAGAATTTCATCAAACCAAAAATCGTTGCTAGAGTTGATTATTATGCATACATATATTTTTTTAGAATTTTATACTACGTAGTTTAAAAAATATAGAAAGGGGACACATTTTTCAGACTTTAAGAGCTGATATCTCGAAACCGGTTCGCTTATATAAAAAATGTGAAATATAAAAACTTGATATCATTTTTAAAGACCTTTCTATTGATACCCCACACGCTTATGCTGCATTCCACGAAAAAGACGGTTTTTCTCAAAATTGTGGGTTTTCTGGAAGTTCTCTTTCGTGACTAGAGGAGTCAAAAATTACTCAAAAATATATGTAATAACTGATAACTCTGAAGAAAAATCTAATTATCTAAATATCCACGCGTTTGTACGGGACAACCCGTGGAAAGCTCCTTATATACATCTAAAAAAAAAATTTTATCCCTCAGTTACATGTATGGTTGGCTCCAACCCCAATTGGTTTTTTTACAATCTAGTATCATAATTCTGTAGCGGTTTATGCAACACATATTCTTACTAAATTTCATTACTGTAGCATTTTTAGTTTCCGAGTAAATCGGCTGTGACAGACGGACATGACGAATCTATAAGAGTTCCGTTTTTGCCATTTTGGCTACGGAACCCTAAAAAAGAAACAAAATATCTAATAATAACATATTCGTTTATTCAAAAATTCTTTCAATTTTACAAGTGTCAGCGTTGCTCGAATGCTCGTACGTTTCACCATAACACCTTCTGCTGTCGGAATGAAAGCATGGTATTTCTTTGTGTTTAGTATAGTTAATGACTTCATATACAGAGCAATATACTTGCGCCAGTTTCGACTTGCAAAAATACAAGTTAGAAAGTAGGTATCTTCCAATACACGTTACAGGTATTTTTATTTTATTTTACATACATGGAAAACCAACAGCTTAACACATGTCTTCTACATACAAGTTAGCAATACAGAGCCAATTACAGGACACTTGTAAAATTTTTAAATAAACGAATATGTTATTATAAGATATTTTGTTTCGTTTTTAGGGTTCCGTAGCCAAAATGGCAAAAACGGAACCCTTATAGATTCGTCATGTCCGTCTGTCCGTCTGTCAAAGCCGATTTACTCGGAAACTAAAAATGCTACGGTAATGAAATTTAGTAAGAACATGTGTTGCATAAACCGCTACAGAATTATGATACTAGATTGTAAAAAAAAATTGGGGTTGGGGCCCTCCATACATGTAACTGAGGGATAGAACATTTTTTTTAGATGTATATAAGCGTGTGGGGTATCAATAGAAAGGTCTTTAAAAATGATATCAAGGTTTATATTTCACATTTTTGTTTAAGCGAACCGGCTTTGAGATATCAGCTCTTAAAGACTGAAAAATGTGTCCCTCCCCCTATATTTTTTAAACTACGTGGTATAAAATAAAAAAAAATATATATGTATGCATAATAATCAACTCTATCATCGATTTTTGGTTTGATGAAATTCTCTCTTATAGTTTTTGAGATAGGTTAATTTTACTGTATTTATTTAACGATAAATTGATAATGGTACGGAACCCTTCGCGCGCGAGTCCGACTCGCACTTGGCCGGTTTTTTATGTTAAATATTGTTAAACAATATTTAAAACATGGCCAACCGCCCTAGTCGACAGGAATTGACTGCAACCGCGAACGAGCGCAGCGTGAGCTGCCCGGGTGCTAGCTGGCCGCTCGGGCGCTCCTCAGCGGCACTATATTCGCTCTAGCTCCTAAACCATTTCCGTGCCCATCCTGAAACTTGGCAGGGAGTATCTATATAATATTCTCAATTTTTGGACAGAAAATAAAAAAAAATAAAATGGTCGAAGTTTGATAAATCCGATTCATTGCGTGTTCCATTTTCAAAGACTTTTGTCTGTGGCGGCGAACAATTTTTTCATGACATCACAGGCGTGCCTTACGCCATAGAATATGATGACAAGCCTATCGTGTCATCCGCCATGTGTAAAAAATTATGAACATTTTTAGTTTTTTTCATTGATTTTGACTTCATTGAGTTCAGTTGACATCAAACCAAGGAAGTGAACTGATCAAAACGTTGATTATAAACTGTTAGTGGCTTCTAACCGATTATATACTACGTGTTTTACTTGAAATGGATGGTAAGTGAGTTTTAAACATCAGAGGTTACAAACATTTTCTACTAAGTATAATGTTTATAATGATGTATAGTGGGATAACGGAATGGGGATTTTTTTATAGTGCAACGCGATTTAAACCTATGCATTTAATATCTTCGTGATTTCTCCTTGAATTATTCATTCAAGTCTTATAGGTAACAAATCATTTGTCTTGAATTACAAAAAGTACCTAATATGTTCATTTTAATATTTATTTTATAAATAAAATAACCCTATTACAACTTTTAATTAATTTTGAAACTCATATATAACATTTGACATTTACCTAGTGTTCTTAACGGTAGTCTAAGACCCAAATTTTGCCCCAATATGGAAAAAGTTAAAGAAAAACGCTGCGCCATTGTTTGAACATAGTGATACGTTCCAGCTTCGTGTTTTGACACACGTGTTAAAATATACAAAGTGTAAATCTGCTGATGAAATTGTAGCTCTGATGATGAAAGCTTGAAGGTTCAAAAGAAATTTAAAGATAGTGCTAGGTACATGTACTGAAAATATTGAAGGAAAAAAAATCGAATACCTGACGTGAAAGATCTACATGGATCTAATACACGTATCTAATGAACTGTTAAGATATGATTTTGGTCAGAGATATATAATCATGCAAAAAATTATAGAAGTTCTGAAAAAAGGTTCTGAAACTTTTGAATGAAAAAAGAAAATAAAACATATTGTTATGAAGATTGTTTATTCCGATATTTCAAATTGTAATATACTTAACATAAATTTTAATTCCACTAAAGTCGTAGATGTAGAAAAACAGAGATACAATTTTATCGTTTAAAATGAAGATTTTATTTAAAGTTAGTTACAGGAATTAGTCGTGAACAAAATTTATAAATCAGAAATGTGATCATTTATTACATATAATAAATATTTTAATTCGTAATTTAAAGTACATAGTAGACGTGTGCGCCGATCTAAAAATGATCGGCGGCGGCGTTTGCTGAAAAGTCGGCGGCGGCGGCGTGATTTCGGCGTGAAATCGGCGTCAAGGTCACATGACTAAAAAAAGCGGAATTCGATAGTATAATTTGTCATAGTTTAGATAAATGCAACATAAATGTTCATTTAACACCACTACTGACCACCTTAATCAACATCTGATCAGTACATATCAGTTTTCTCTTCCCACCATGTTCTAACATAATATTTTCAACAATGACTGGGTTTGGACTAGCCCTATTCATATTAGGTCTCCCAAATCCCGTATCCATTGGATTCCACCTATCTTTATCAGGTGATCGGTCCATCATCTTGAGAGGCATCCTACGCTGCGTATAAAAAACCTAAACTAGGGTGCCGCCGGCAATGGGGCGGGCCCAAGCTGCCGGTGGTTAAGGTCGCAGAGAGAGGAACCGACGGACTATCCGCGCCGTGTCCAGGATTGCCGCTTTCTGTATCCGACCCTTGATCCAGCCATCTAGCGAGAGACTCTTAAGATGTTGATCGAGACTTTTCGCTATTAAACCGTTCGCTGTAACGACTATTGGGACTATAATCGTCGAGTCAACATCCCACATGGCGGTTATCTCGTGGGCCAAGTCAAGGTATTTACTGGACTTGTCCTTTTCGGCCTTCACGAGATTCTCATCATGGGTGATGGTGACGTCGACGAGCACAGCCCGGCGCTGCTTTCGATCTACCAGCACGATATCAGGCTTATTGGCTACAATAGTCCAGTCCGTGATGATAGGCCGATCCCAATAGAGCGTGGCACGACCATTTTCGAGGACTGGTGCAGTTGTGTACTTATAGTATGGCACTTCGACGTCCACGAGGCCGTATTGAAGAGCAAGCTGCTGATGCATAATACTGGCTACTAGGTTCTCTGTCTGTGCAAGTACTCTGTGTTAGCAATCTGAGAACAACCGGAAATGATATGCCTGAGTGACTCACCGGGACGGCGGCATGCCCGACAAATGTCGACCGTACCGTCCTTCAGGATATATTTCCGGCAGTTTTTCGTCATGATAACCTCGTCAGCAATTGCACAGGCAAAACCTATTATAATTATTATACAATAACGCTTCCCAACTGTCTTAACGCCAGCGAAGGCCGCAGACCGAGCTTACGCAGAGGCGCGCAAACACGTCTCTGTATTTAAATAGATCGCGAAGGCCCAGTGTCGCGAAAGGCTGAAGGTCTGGAGCGTTCCACAGAGGCGCGCGCCTCTGTGGAACGCTCCAGGTGACAAGGTTGAAGGCCGAGCTGCCAGAGCCTAGCGCTCTCATGCTATACAATGGTTTAGTGTGACACTCTGCAGCCCTCCGATTCGTTTCGGTCCCCTGCGAAGGCCGAAAGCCGAACTCGCCGAAACGCATTATTATTGTTTAAATTTGTTAATTTAAAAAATAAATCTAAAAATTATCTATGTTACGAAAGTTAATAAGCGAATCCACGAACACAACACATGAAATGCTATATGAAGCTTACAACAATTCTTTAAAGGCAGTCCTCCGGCTACAAATGCAAAATATCAAAAGTTTCCCTGGCGAAAATGTTGATAGATTTTTAACGGAAGCACCCGATGCTATACTTGACCATTAAGGTAAGTTTATTTTATTAACCGACTTCAAAAAAAGAAGGAGGTTCTCAATTCGACCGTACATATTTTTTTTATATTTGTTCGCCGATTACTCGAAGACGGTTTGACCGATTTGGAAAAACAAAATTGTGTTTGATTATGTATACTCCCGAGGTGATCCCATAGAAATCTGGTGCTGATCTGATGATGGGATCCGTGAAGAATCAAGGGAACTCCTCGATTTTGAAAGGCATACGTATAGTGATTTTGGAGTTTTCTACAGTAAATCAAGCAATTTGTTGCAAAAACCATGAATTTGGTAAGGTAGACCTGATGATGGAGACCAGAGATGGCATGTGGAACTTCAGATACATATTCCGAGCTCCGTCGTCCGATTTGAGTAATGTTTCTTTTGATCGGAAGAAGTCATCTCTAAATTGGTTCCATAGAAATCTGATGCTGATCTGATGATGGAATCCATGAGGAATCAAGGGAACTCCTCAATTTTGAAGGGCACATGTATGGTGATTTCGGAGTTTTCTTAAGTATACTAAACAATTTGTATATACTTCAAGGATAATTTGAAAAGACTTCATTTTCACTAAAAATCAAAAATTAAGTAAATTTTTAACAAAAAGTAAAACCGACTTCAAACAAAAAAGTAAAAAATAACTTTACTTAGCACAAAATAATAGGTACATCGTCTGATACAGTTTAAATAAGTATTTTATAACTTTGAAGTCGGTGCCATTTAAGGCACCGTATGTGTAAACTTTAGTTTAAGAAACATTAATAACACCTGGTAATTTTTTACATGGCACCGACTTCAAAGTTATAAAATACTTATTTAAACTGTATCAGACGACGTATTATTTTGTTCTAAGTAAAGTTATTTTTTAGTTTTTTGTTTGAAGTCGGTTTTACTTTTTGTTAAAAAAAATATTTATACGAAATTTCTAACTGTTATATTCTACAAGACATACAACATTGTTATTTAACATTCCGTTTTTTGGTTTTAGGTCGCTCTTATTTTGGGGATAAATGGAGCCTGCCGAAGTACCCAGCTGACGAACATAACAACAGACGACATCGAAAATCACGCAAATCCGATGATTGTCAAACTAGTCGATACGAAAACAAATGTAGATAGAGTTTTCGTCGTCCGCAGCCAGTATTTAGAAGTTATAATAAATATGAAGCTCTTTGTCCATTGAACACGAACATAAATAAACTTGAACTTTTTCTTTATAGTTTTATTTTAATAATTTCATTGCGTCTTCCATTTTCAAAAGCTTTTGACTGTAACAGCGTCACGCGACAGGTTTGCCTTACTGCATATAATAACGCACGCCTATCGTCATCCGCACTGAAACGCTGACGCGTAAAAATAGTGCTGCTTGAAAAGGTTGTTAACAACTGAATTTGAAAAAATAATAAAATATTTTGAATATTCCAGAAACGAAGGCTACTAGCTTGTTCTACATGGCAAACAATAATAATTTTGTTCGGGGTGAACCTTTCTGAAACTTAATTTGAAGAAGTTTTAGTCGATTTTAAAATGACACTCCTCTCGTGTCACACGCCATTCGTTAAAAACTTTGATGACACTGCACTGAAACGGTTAAGTATAAAAAAAATAAATACAAAAAAATAAAAAAATAATCAATAAAATTAAAAATATAAAAACGTGCATAAAAAGCTTCTCTTATGCGCTATACAACCCAATAATAACATTTTAATATTTATATTTTTTTCCATTGAATACTGGCGGTTAAAGATACCATATACCGCCTAATGATCAAAATTTCAAAATGGCGTAACTCATGAACTATAGATCAAATAATAAAAATATTTGGTATCAGGGCCGAGGGCATACACGGGTATAATCTCACCAAAAATTTTCGAAATCGGAGACATCGCCTTTTTTCACCTGTCCGCTAGGCGTCAGTTAGCACGATAATATTAGAAACTTGTAGACTGGGCACAAACAGTATCGTTTAAAACATTTAACATAATATAATGTCAGGTGACAACCAAAACTCACTAACTACTACTAGAACCATGATGAACCTTATTTATCCAATAATTATTTTCTCGTAGTTAGTGAGTTTTCGTTGTCACCTGACGATAATATAATAATATTTAATTAGCATTAGCATAAATTAAAACGAGTCATTCATGTATTTTACGTCGAATAATGCACGAAAGGTTTACTTTTCATGAGACATTTTTTGTGACGGCTAAGCGGCGTTGACCAAATCGCATAATACGTGAATGATCCGTCTTAATGTATGTTAATCTATATCTGAACCTCACGGGAGTTTCGTATCGACACTGAAAATTTCAAATGTCGTAAGGGACAAAGGTCCACTTTTCAGGAGAGCCAAAAAACAAAAACCAAAATTAAAAAAAATCGTAACTTTTTACATATTCATCCGAATTAGATGGTTCTTATAATAATATACATAACTACGAAAAAGCTTTATCTTCATTAGACAATTAGGTATATATTTTTAAACTCAATAGTTTCGGAGATAGTGTCCCTTACGCAAGAAATTTACTAGACACATGTCCCTTACGCCCCAAAATATTTATAGTATTTTATGGAAATCTGTTACGACAAAAACGAAAACACTACCTCTTTGTCGTAACTGTCAAATAACATGCTACATTACAACTATTTTCTGTTGTAAAGTCATTCTAGTTTCCAGATTAATTGAAGTAAGTAGCGTAAAAATTTCACGTGTAATTTATTATATTTTAGATAACCCGTTACAATTTATAGGAAATAAAACCAAACATGTTAGGTTTGTATATATTTTAGTCAGCTTAGTGTTGTGAAAAGAAGAAAACATATATCTAAAAACTGCTTTGAGGGCAACCTGAGCCCGAAACAAAAACATATATTAAGAAAGAAATTCTAGATATTAATCTAACTGCCTCCGCGAAGATCTATGACCCTTTTTGATGATACTTGTGCTATTCAGACGTGCGGTCAAAGGAACTATCGAATCCTTAGGGAACGAACCACTGACTGAAAACCTACATTTGTAGCCCAAAAAATGGTTAAGGAGCGCTGAGTTAGTGCAAGCCATTCAAATCGACTGGAAATTATGAAGTGTTTCCTACATTATCAAAACGAAATCAAGGCGTCCTCCTTCCGCACCTGGCAAAATATTTCGGGCAAGCATTGCATTAGGGTTTAATTTATACTGAGAAAATGGACAAGTGTCAAGATACGCTTTATACCAAAAAGCAGGAAAAACGAGTATAGATAATACTCGTTCTAAGTCCTTCAAACCTATTAGTCTAACATCTCTATTTTTTTCACTACTTGGTGGCAAGATCGCTAAGTCTAAATCAACATGTTTACCAAAAACTACCCCACTTGACCTGGTCACAAGGTCCATAAAAGTAAGTAAGTTAGTAAGTAATTCTTTCCTGCACCAGTAAGAAAATAACAGAAAGAAATAAAATATTTTAAAATAAAAATTAAACCGCCTTCAAAGATTCGCCTGATCTAAAAAGTAAAAAATAATTTTAGTTCCTACTTCTTAGGATTTCCTACCCAAACCTTTAAACATTTTACCCTATTCATTGAAATAAAATATTATGGCTAGGTACCCTACAGATTTCTTAGAAGTCGGTGCCAAGCCAAATAGGTACGTTCATAGTTATATATTAGATAGAGCTTTGTAACTTACTTCCCTTACTCCGATTATGCTTTTATCAACAGTATGATCTGCCTCAGTAATTTTGCTGAAAGCATAACAGGAGTGATAGTAAGTTACAAAGCTCTATCAAATACTTATACTCGCGAAGTGAACATATTTGGCTTGGCACCGACTTCTAAGAAATCTGTAGGGTACCTAGCCATAATATTTTATTTCAATGAATAGGGTAAAATGTTTAAAGGTTTGGGTAGGAAATCCTAAGAAGTAGGAACTAAAATTATTTTTTACTTTTTAGATCAGGCGAATCTTTGAAGGCGGTTTAATTTTTATTTTAAAATATTTTATTTTTTGCTTTTTAGTACCTTGTGTAATTTATATAAAATCGTTATTTAGTATGCTCTAAATACTTATAATTAGAATGTATTGCACTGTAGTAGGTCAGAAAACCTGAACTGGCTAACTTATATGAATACAACAAACATTCCCATTCCATTCCCATTATCAAGGAGTCAGCCTCTGTAGCCTAGTTGGTAGTGACCCTGCCTACGAAGCTGGAGGTTCCGGGTTCGAATCCCGGCGAGGGCATTCTTTGTGTATTTATTTATCACAAATGTTTGTTCCTTGGTCATGGCTGTGTATGTATCTAAGTATCTATACGTATCTATCTATTATATATATCGTCGCCTGGTACCCACAACACAAGCCTTAATTGAGCTTACCGTGGGACTAGGTTGATTTGTGTAAGATGTCCCAAGATATTTATTTATTTATTTATTTAGATATACATTGTATCATCAGCAGGGTATGAATAATTTCAAAGATTATAGGTAACAGCCTTTAGCATGCCTGTGGGTGGATCACTTTTTTGTTGTATTTTCGTGAAGAACAAAACAAAAAATAAAATTACATTTTTTTCAATTTTTATGTTTATACTATGGCACATATATTACACTTTTATATTCGAGAAGCTGCCGCGGACTTTTATGATTATAACGTTATTTTATATGACGGTAAACGTAATTTGGGCTATGAAGTCGTCCCCTGGGTAACCACGGAAAATTCACTAAAATAGCATGTTAACACATGTCTAACTAGTGTGATGTGTACATATACACTTTTTTGTTACTAATACATGTAAATTATGGCGAAATATGATATAAGTCGAAAATTACATCTATTAGTTATGTCTCTTGAGTCACTTGTAACAAAAACATACAAAAACTTTTCTTTTAATTAGTGTTAACTAATACCAATAAAACATATATCGTAACTCAGACGTCTCCTTTTGTTTTAAACACCATTTATTTTAAAAGTTAAGATATAACTCTTACAATTGCATAGAACAATTTAAAAATATGTTAATTAAACTTGTGACACGTTGGTGACCCAAGAGACAACACGGTAATCCAAGAGACTTTTTTAATGTACGATTTGGTAAGCCAAGAGACAAATCGGTGACTCGGAAGACTTTTTAATGAAACGAACGTGATTTATATGAGAATATGACACATTTTATAGTCTGTTTTCATAAGGTGTAGTTGTTTGCCGGAAATTATTTTTTCTTTGGCTCCTCTGACCACTGCCTGGTATCCAGTATAGTACCCAGTGCAGCCATACCTCAATCGCCGGCGCACAAAATATGGCACTACTCGTCAGCAGATTGGGACGGCATGTGTGACTATTTCGCGTCCGTTCCTTTGATGCAACGCTGCTTTAGCGAGAAGGATCCCTCAGCAAGTGCTGCGTCTATTGCTGGCGAGATCGGTATAGAAATGGAATACTACATTCCTTATTCCGATGCAGTCATTAAGAGTCATAGACGACCCTGGTTCAATAGCGCGTGCGCTGAAGCCATTAACAACAAACAGGCGGCGTATCGAGTTTGGATCAGGGGCCGCGCCTGTAATGATCCCAACATTGTTTCGCTGAAATCAGCTTACAATACTGCCACCAAGGTCTGCAAGAGGGCGTATATTAGAGCAGACGCCCAGCGCGTTGCAAACGTAGGTTTGGAGCTAGTCTCGCACCCAACTGGGTCGCGAAGTTTCTGGCGTCTGGCAAAAACTATGCAGTCAAATTTCTGCCAACCATCGCTGAAACCGCTGAGATTACCAGATGGTTCATTGGCTCATCAGGCGCAAGAGAAAGCCGATCCCATGTCTAGCCTCTTTGCTGTGAATTCTCGTCTTGATGACTGCTCTATGCCACCAACATCCATACCTTCCTGTGGTGCCGTGATGACCGAAATTCATTTTAGGCATCGCGATGTACGCCGGGCTTTACAGTCACTTGACATCCAAAAAGCCAGTGGTCCTGACGGTATCCCAGTGATCGTACTCAGGAAATGTGCAGCAGAGTTGTCTCCGGTATTGACGCGCCACTTTAGTCTTTCGTACTCGTCTGGTAGCATTCCGGAAACTTGGAGAGAGACTAATGTGCAGCCGGTCCCCAAAAATGACCCCGTACAGACCCATCTAACTACCACCTCATTGCCGTGTTATGCAAAGTGATGGTGCGGATCATGAACGACCAATTGATCCGTTACCTAGAAGATCACTCCCTTTTGTATGATTCGGCAGTATGGCTTGAGGCAGAAACGATCAACGGGTGATCTTCTAGCGTATGTCACGCACCTCTGGAGGGAGGCAATTGGCAAACACGACGAGGCCTTGGCGATCAGTCTCGACATCGCCAAGGCTTTTGATCGGGTTTGGCACAAAGCTCTTCTCTCCAAGCTTCCTGCGAATGGCCTGCCTGTCCAGTTAAGCAAATGGATTGCTGACTTCCTGTATGAGCGCAGAATCCGTGTCTGGGTGTGATTCGCGGTTCGTGACAGTGAATGCTGGCGTCCCTCAAAGCTCCGTCTTATCGCCTATACCCTCTTTCTTTTGCATATCAATGACTTACTTCCTTTAGGAAACATTCATTGTTATACAGATGACAGTACGATCCATGGGCGTTATCTCGGTCGGCCTGGGGCAAGCAGGGCAGAAATTGGCGATAAACGCGATCTTGTCGTTGAGCTAGATCGGGTTCTGGATCTTATTTGCAAATGGGGTTCCGATAGCTTGGTCGAGTTCAATGCCAAAAAGACTCGAGTGTGCGCTTTCTCCACTAAAACGTCTTCCTTCCACCCAGTTCCAACTCTTCAGAACACTCCTCTTGGTTTACAAGATAGTCTGAATAAGCTTGGCATGGATATACGCTGCCATCAGAAAAATAAGAAGTAAAAATGAATCGATACTCTTATTAGAAACAATGGGTAAACAAAAATGACATTTTTTGATATTGCAAATACATTTACGTACTATAAATAGTAATGATTTAATAACTTATTGTGAGTAAAGGCATTAAAACTCTGAAAAAGAAGTGCGTGTCTCTTGTCTTACCAATATTGTCTCTTGGGTCACCGAAAAAGTCAGTAAGTGGACTGGTGACCCAGGAGACAATCTCGTGTTTAATCCAGATAAAAGCCTAATCTAAACAAATGATGACAATAAATAGGTTTCTCAACAATATCAGACCCCAGTGTCATGTATTAAACTATAGTTTTGAACCAAATTCGTAAAAAAATACGTAAAATCGCAGTAAGTCAGGAGAAATAGAATAAAGCCACCTTACCTGTATCAGAGCTCCGGACGAAATGAAAGATACAACCAACTGCCGTTCTAATGGCGGACCGACTCACGTGACTCTCAGATCGGTTTTCTATTGGTCGAGTCAATGTTTTTTTTTTTTTTTTTTTCTCTTTATTGGTTTACCAACGACCATTCACACTCAAACAATACATTGAGGTACATAATAATATTCAACACCCTATGTCTAGTGTAATGGCCACTTATAGGCAAACACCGCATGCTTACAAAACAAAACACAATTATTACCTTAAAATATATCGTTTACATTAAAAAACATAATAATGAATGGACAATACAGGGTGAAAATATTGGCTAATTTCTATTTTGACAAACAAACACAAACACTGTTTTTGAATTTATGCAATGAGTCAAAGTGCACATCGGTTGTATGACTACATGTATTTAAGATTTTGCATAAACGAGGAATAGGTGAGCTACTGCCAAAAACAGTTCTGCGCAATGGCGGACAAAGTGGAGTTATAGGATTCCTGGGCATTCGACTTGGAGCTCTGAAATGCAACTGATTCAGTAGGTCCACACAATTTATTTTGTGTCTGAGCACTTTGTACAGAAAAACGGCATCTGCAATTTTAGCACGTAGTTCCAAAGGCTCCATAGCAAAATGTTTTAATCTGCTCATATAAGAAGGCTTGATTTTACAGATGCCTGCTGTAAAAGATATGTGCTTTACAAAACGCTTCTGTACGCGTTCCATTCGCAGTGAGTGAGTAGCATAATGTGGACGCCAAACAACACTACAATACTCTAGGGCACTTCGCACAAAACTATTAAAAAGTAGGATCTTAGTCTTACTACGTCTAAATACTCTACCGCTCCTAATAACAAAACCCAGCATTTTAGATGATTTTTTAGTAATGCTTTCTATATGAGGTATAAATGTTAGCCTTTGGTCGAAAGTCACGCCTAAATCTCTAACTGTATCAACCTCTTTTATGATCTCGCTGCCAATGTAATACTTAGAGTCTGTGATATTATGCTTTCTAGTGAACTTTATATGTGCGCATTTTTTGACATTTAGGATCATCTGGTTTTTATTACACCAATCAACAAGGCCATTCACATCAGCTTGCAGCAATTTTACGTCGTCTTCAGAGTTTATTGTGCGAACAAACTTAAGATCATCAGCATAAATAAATTTTTTTGAATATGGTAAACTAAGAGGAATATCATTTATAAAAATATTAAATAATATTGGGCCTAAATGTGATCCTTGGGGTACCCCCGATGTTATAGTAAGAGAAGGCGATTGAAAACCATTAACCACCACATACATAAACCTATTTGTCAAGTAGTTTTTCAACCATTTCAACAGGGGCCCGAATCCATAAGCAGATAATTTTTGCAAAAGTAATGCGTGAGTCACTATGTCAAATGCCTTGCTAAAATCAGTATAAATTACGTCAGCCTGCCCGCCAGAATCAACCGTTTTAGAAAGGTGTTCCGTAAATGTAATTAAATTAGTAGTAGTTGATCTAGCTCTTACAAACCCATGTTGGCAGTCAGTCAAAAACAAGTCAAAATGTCTCTGAATGTAAGGACAGACAAGAGATTCAAATATTTTAGAAAAGGTCGAGAGGATGGATATCGGTCTATAGTTAGAAACTGTGTGTTCATCTCCCGTTTTATATACAGGCACAACTTTAGCCGTTTTCCATTGCGTAGGAAACACTCCCTTTATTAGAGATCTGTTGAAAATTAGACACAATGGCTTGGATAACTCCAAGGCACATGATTTAATGAAAAATGGCGGAATCCCGTCAGGCCCTGCACCCTTCTTACAATCCAAACCTTTCAATTTAGTTAAAACCGAGTTAGTATCAATATTGGGTGTCAATACATTCAGAGAGGAGGATATCGGTAACTGTAATTGACTCGTGTCATATTGGCTATTGTTCTGATTGTCATTTAAGAAAACGGAGGCAAAATATTCAGCAAACATTTCACATATCTCGGTGCTGTCAGATGTTGTAACTAGGCCATTCGACATGGACAACGGATATGCACTTGTCCCACCACGCTTCGCCTTTATATAAGTCCAAAATGATTTGGGATCAGCTTTAATATGTTCCTCTGTCTTACTTAGATACTCATTATATTTACATACTGCTAGTTTGTTGAGACGTTTACTGATTAACTTAAGTTCTAAGTAATCTAGAGGATTTTTATATTTTTTAAACCTCATTCTAATTTTGTTTTTCTCATTAGAGATTTTTTTTAAATTATTGTCAAACCATGGAGGAAAGCGTTGTTTTTTTATTTTAGTAAATGGAACGAATTGCTTGATTACCCCATTGATGATATCATAAAAAACTGTTACCATTTCAGAAACATCGAGACCCTCAAAAAGTTGTTCCCAATCATTCGTTTCTAAGTCCTTGCGTATCAAGTTATAGTTACCTTTATAAAAATTAGGTCTCTCTGCCTTGATATTATAGGGTAATTTATACTGCTTGGAGAATTTCAATGTTATATCAAGTGGCGGGTGATGATTATCAACAATACTAAGAGAAACTATACTTTCACTTACTTGACATTCAGGTATAGTCGATAAAACTAAGTCAAGTATCCTGCCTGAACTATTTATTATATAGTTATGCTGTTTGAATCTGTTCACATGTATAAAATCTAATAATAAAGCACTAGAATTGTTGGGAGGAACATAATCACAGGCAGGGTCATCAGTTAATTTCCAATTAATGTTTCCCATGTTGAAATCTCCCATTATGCATATATGTGAATAATTTCTCTCTAGAATAGCATTATAATGGTCAACTAGAAGTTTGATATTTGCACTTATAATCGGCGGAGGGAGGTACACTGCGCAAAGGGCAATTTGACGCTGAGGGCCCAATTCAGAGATGTTTATAGTGACCCAAAGGTCTTCAAAATTACTCTCCATTTCAGTAATTCTTTTAGAGTTAATACTTTTTTTAACGGCAATGAGCACACCCCCTCCCTCCTTACCACTGTATGAGGTGGCATGTTCCCTATCCCTCCTGTATACATTATATCTCCCATCAAAAAGCTCGCTGCTTAGCACAGAGCTGTTTAGCCATGTCTCTGTGAGTACAACAATATCATAGTCGTTATGAATTAAGTTAGAATTAAATATATTGGTTTTAGTACGTAAGCCTCGAATATTTTGATAGTATATATTGAACTCTTTTATTGTTACAATTAAACTCAGTGATACATGCAATAATAACTGTCTATAATTTAGTAATTAATATATACCTAGTGCAACTTTATACAATTCTATTCAAACTGTCCAGATTCCTAACATAAATATAGGCCGAATCATCTGTCTTCCTCGCATACACTCTACCATCGCGCACCCAGACATATTTGTACCCCATCTCCTTTGCCTTCTTCCGAGTCGCAGCATGCAGAGCCTTATTTGCAGGGGACAAGTGCTCTACGACGAATATTGTTTTTTTTTCGCCGGTAAAGCCGAGATGCGAGCTATTTAGTTTATCATGCTTATTTGTTCTATTGTATGTAATAGTTGCAGCTAACAGCTCATTACGCAATTTCGGCGTTGCCAGTTGTAATACAATGGACCTCGGACGAGCGCTGTCTGTATGCATTTTTGCTATTCTGGTACAGTTCGATATGTTATGTTCATTCAGCGAGTATCCTACAGCCACCGCCAATGAATTTACAATTGATAGCAAGTTTTCTTGTTTACTTTCTGGGACGCACTGTATCTCCAGGTTATTTACTCGCGCTTGTTGCTCCAGGTTGTTAAGGCGTTGGTTTAATTCTATAATATCCGTATTCATTTTGATATTTTCATTTTTTAGGTCACTCATAGTACTCTTTGCTTCCTTTTGTTCGGCCTCAATGTCATCAAATCTAGAGTTCATGAAGGTCATCGAGTCTTGAATTTCATTCATCGCTTGTTTTATTGGCTCTAGTTGTTTGTTAATGTTGCTAATCATAGTACTGTTCAATTTATTAAGCATTGAGTTGAACTCAGATTTAATTACCTCCTGTACTATAGCCCGCACCTCCTCCGAGCTGACATGGGCGGCGGCGGTGGTAGTAGTCGGCTCCGGCGAGCTGATAGCCAATCTTTTATTCCCTCTTGTGGTGTTGATATTACGCGCGGGAGTTGAGTCCTGTTTGGCTGATTTCGGAACGCAGCCCGGGCACTTCCAGTTGGACGAGAGTTTCGAGTCAACAGAAATATTCGAAACAGGTAAGCATTTCAAGTGATATCTACGCTCACAGGTAATACACGTCAAGTAATCCTCGTCTTCCCCGTTTTCGTTTGGGCAGCATCCCAATAAATGTATTACAGGTGCCATCATTCCAGTGGTTTGATAACTTAATTTACTATTCCTTCTTATAGTAAATAACAGCAATATTTGCACTACGGACCAAATGTTGCCGAAGTAAAACCACCCTAAAAATATACTCTTACGGTTCAAATCAACAACAACACGCGCAGATACAGATTTAACACGACCGTCGTCTTTGCTGATACATATAGGGCGTAAGCGCCGTCGATTTCCGGGCGGTTGTGCCTTTACGCTGCAAACACAGTACCTTTTTCGCACTGAGACGGTGGTTTTATAATTGAATAACTTCTATGTTCGTATGTATTTTGTTATTTAGTCACTTATCCAACCAATGTTTATCACTTTCCACTAATGTTTAAGTCCACACATTGTACTTTAGGCACAAACTTGTTTGAAAACGTTGTATAAATGCATAAATAAACGAAATTTGCGGAGTGAGATAATAACGATGTTTACAGAACGTAGGTAGGACGACGATTGATGTTGTGCGGCATCACGCCATTTATTGCATACTTTTGACTCGGTGAGTCGGGAGAACTTGTTTTTTGTTAGTAGACAGTGACAATTTTTAAAACTATATTCTTGAAAAAAGTAATTACTTTTCTTGCTTAAACTTTGCGTTAAAAGATAGTTAACGCAATGTTTTATTGAAAAAGACTGTGACATTAAATGCTACAGTGGGGTTTTTTTAACCAAAAAGGTATTTCACTCTTAAAGTTTACGCAGTGACATGACATTTTAGTATGGAAGTGAAAATGTGTCTCCTAGAAAACCAATAAATTTAGTACAAATTATAAAATTATTTATTTCATATTTTGGTCAATTGTTATTTAATAGTCTTATTTAATGTTGTGTACATTAGAATCCATGAATGTTAAGTAATACATTAAAAAAAAATATTATTCAGTAGTGTCACATAAAAACAAAAACAAAAAGTGATTGACCCCTATATTATTTAAAGAATCACTAACCGCTTACCAACATGTCATAACTACTAAGCAAACACTTGAATAGATCTAAAATGTATGACAGTTGTTATATTATCCTCGCAACTCCTAATCGTTAAGGAGTTATACCTTTCATCATCAGCTCATCAACATGAGGCTATGACCACCTAAAGGCAAATACTCAAATAGCTTCCAAAATACATGACATATCTTATATTTAAAGAATTATCCCCCAACTCCTAATCTCTAAGGAGTTGCATCTTCCATCATCAGCTCACCAACATGAGGCTATGACCACCTAAAGGCAAATACTCAAATAGCTTCCAAAATACATGACATATCTTATATTTAAAGAATTATCCCCCAACTCCTAATCTCTAAGGAGTTGTACCTTCCATCATCAGCTCACCAACATGAGGCTATGACCACCTAAAGGCAAATACTCAAATAGCTTCCAAAATACATAAACTATGTTATATTTAAAGAATTATCCCCCAACTCCTAATCTCTAAGGAGTTGTACCTTCCATCATCAGCTCACCGACATGAAAGGATGACCACCTAAACGCAAATACTCGAATAGCTTCCAAAATACATGAAATATGTTATATTTAAAGAATTGTCCCCCAACTCCTAATCTCTAAGGAGTTGTACCTTTCATCATCAGCTCACCAACATGAAAGGATGACCACCTAAAGGCAAATACTCAAATAGCTTCCAAAATACACGAAATATGTTATACTTAAAGAATTATCCCCCAACTCCTAATTGCTAAGGAGTTGTACCTTCCATCATCAGATCACCAACTTAAAATGTTCATGACTAGACGCAAATACTTGATTAGTCTTCGAAAATAAATGAAAAATGTCATGTGTGCCTACAACATTTGAAGAGTTCCCTCGATTTCTCCAGGATCCCATCATCAGATCTGAATTCGGTGACAATGGGACCAACTAGAAGGTATACCCTTTCATACAAAAAAAGAATTTTCCAAATCGGTCCACGCGTCTTCGAGTAATCGGGGAACATACATAAAAAAAAAAAAGATTTCGACGAATTGTAAACCTCCTCCTTTTTGAAGTCGGTTAATAAAAATAAGCTAAGCACACGATACAGGTTACCAAAGCGGCGGTAAAGTCTAGAGAATAAGCAAACAGGTCGGTGTGTATTCCTTGATGTCGAAAGTGCTTTCGATAATAAACTCACAGAAACCATGCTTAATAAAATTAAATCAAAGGGATGAAACCACGACTATATGGGTCCAAAGAGTGCTCTCTAACAGAATAGCTACTCCAACCCTCAATATAACCGAGTATGAGTTTCACACAACGACAGGGTGTTCTCAGTGTTTGAACAGCCTGCAAAAACCAACTTGAAAGCCTGGGCTTTCGGGAATAAAACAAGCACATCGAATGTGGCTTCACCAGACAATCGAAATACCCTCAAGATACAAAATAAATGGACCAACGACCAGAATGATTGTCGAAAATAGCACCACAGGTACAAGTAGGTGAGAGGCCTAAGGTCAGAGTTTGCGTCAGCATGGGCAAAATGGCCTTCATTTTCTAGACAGAAGTCAATATTATGATGATTTCCGCGCATAAATATTACATTATGTGTGGAAATCAATTTGGCCAGAAACCTAAAAACCAATATTATCTATTATCTACATCAACTCAAACAGTCAAGCTGCATTGCTCTCACTATAATCCCTCAAGGACAACTCTAGTCCAGTGCTGCAAGAATAAATTAAACGCCCTTGACTTTAATGAAGTTACACTTAGATGGGTATTCGGATATTCCAATATTGTTGGAAACGAAACAGCAGATGAGTTTACCGGAAAGAACGGCAACACACGCATTGTCAACCCAGAGCCTTTCTATGGAATCACCAAACCGGAGCCATATTCTCTGCTGAACAAACTAGATATGATAAGATAAGATAAGAGCAATCGCACAGTTGAAGTCCATCAAAGTAACTCTCACTCGTAAGCTCTTATCCAAGGGTTCAATAACAGAAAACATTAAACAGCTACTTGAGCTCAAAAGTAACAAAGCCTGTGAAGAATCGAGAATCCTAACTATTAACATATGTATAACAATCATGCGTAAGAAACAAGATGCAATATGTAGCTTCTGCCAAAAATTAGAGCAAACTACTGTGCAACGTTGCAACATATTGATTTAAACTATCAATTAATCTACTATGGACCTCCTCCTCCTCTGTTTCTGCAGACGACAAATGCATAAAAGAAGTATTCACCTAGGCAGACCTTATGATGTACACAAAATTGCAGCCTTCAGAATCTGGAATGTTCTGGCCTCGACAAGAATCAGTAATTACTTATAAAAAGGGCTGCGACAAAATATCATAACTGCTCGGTGCGGCGGATATTAGACCAAAACAACAATAATAAAGATGAAAATATGGCAGATGTCCGGACCTTACTACTGTAGCCCTATCTCTGACCCATGCAATGATCATAGCTAATTACACTTTTCAATAGCCTGCTGAGACTGGTTCACGGTTCACGTGTACTTTACAGAGTAAATTTCTCGAATTGGCAAAAGACAGCTAATTATAAATAAGCCCATGATTCCCAGGGAGATAATAATAAGATTGGGGCAGCTTGTGGCGAGCTGTTCGGCAATAGCGACATCGTCTCAGGCATGTTTTCGTCGGTCGGAGTAGAATCCAAGAAGAACTGTAGGACTCGGCTTGCCTTGATTGGCCGTTGGCCGTCCAGAGAGGAATCGTTAGAGCGATGTATATGCTCCAGGGGTGGAAGTGGAAATGTGCGTGAGTCGCTGGTTGATGCCGTATCTATGTGGTAGTAAAAATACTGCTCTGCCCTCACCCCTCTTCCTGAGACGCCCTGGGTCGCGCCGGCACTGTTGCAAGTGCTATAAGAAACTAAACAAAATGTTATAACGTACACAAAAAAACTCATCATCTTTTTTGAGGCGTAACTCTCATTCATGTACCGTATTTAATGTAGTAACGTATACTTTATAAAATTAAAAGGTGAGTTACGACATCAATCTTCAAAATTATTTTGATTTATATGTACATACGACTCAGTTTATTAAGAGAATAGAGCCATACTATCTTCGAAATTGTGTTGTAACGCACAAAAGCCTAAAATATTTGTCCCTTACGCCATTGTGAATTCAAAGTTTCGTATTTATTTCATCAGATAGAATGTCGTATAGGCACCTTCTTTTGCTGTAGTAACTAACCACATAGGGATTTATGAATAAGAAGGATATACTACGTTGAAAATAGACACGTTATCCCTTCAAATTAAAAATTTGACCCATACAACATTTTATTTAAAGCAATATGAAGTTACAACAAAATGAATTCACTTTATAACTTCTTTATTTGAAGCGATATCAAAAAGTTAATTATACAGATCGATAGAGAATTTTTGTCTGAGTTCTATGCAATTCAACGTGTACTTGCGACAAAATGTCCCTTACGACATTTGAAATTTCCAGTGTCGATATTAGTTTGTAACCGAAACATGTTTTTTTGCCGAAACCGAAACCGAAGGTTCGGCTTGGCTCCAATCTCGGCCGAAACCGAAACTTCTATAGACATGTACATGTTACAGTCGTTGAATAAAATGTTATTGAACCTTATCCTTTATTACTAGACATTTTTGAATAATTGTAACACCTCATTTTGCGTCGGGAATTAAATACACATTTTTAATCGTCAGTTCAAAAACTGCTTAATACCTATTTATTTTACTACTAATTTTTATTTAAGACGTTTCTACTTCCTTCCTACGAAATTCCTTCTGTAATTTGACGCACCGTCCTGTCTACATAGTACCCCACCTACGTTTATCCGCTGCCCTGCGGCCGGCCGCGCATTTATGACGTCAGCGCCGCTCCGATTTATTTTAACAATAACCATTTCGAAAATTGTAGGAAATGCTTAGAGTATACATAGGGGATTTTTTTGGTATTGTGCCACAACTAATTATTGACAAGAGGTACATTAAAAAAATAAAATGTAGAATTAATGCGCCTGCACGTAAATCAGTTAAAACTGTAAAAAAAATAGTTAGCATTGAGTCACTGACGTAATTTTTTCTTTGGAGGAGTATAATAATTGTCTGGTCATTATAGTAAAAAATCACCATTTGTTTAATTTCTGTTTGATTGTTATGAATTTTAAAAATAATTTTATTTTTTCTGACTATATCTACTATTATTCAGTGGTGACTTTTAAAAATATTGTCTTAAATATTCAGTTAGGCCCCTCGGATAATAAATCCCTACTGTAGGATTTATTGTTTATTTTTATTAAACAAGTAAATCTTAATATTGATTTTATGAAAAAACCTTCACACATTTATCAGGGATAATTAGATTCATATATTCACAAAACGATGTTTTATCATATTCCTGAAATAAATATACTGTAGGATTTAATGTAATTTTCTCGAACAAGTTAAAGTTTAGCTCCCGGACTATTAGACGGGAACCCGGCTCATCGTTCCGGGGTGCTTAGACAAGTTGCCAATCGCTAACGCTTAATCGTCAACCGTAAACAAAAGGCACCTAACTGTATTTTTCGCACTAATATGAAAGAGTGACAGAGAGGGAAAACTACGATACGCGCCACTAAGCGTTAGCGCTTGGCAACTCGGCTAAGCATCCAGGCCTCCTGCCGTCAAGGTAGCTGGGCACACTACTGTCTGTATCTACCTTTATAACATTTAAGATTTGCGTTTAGGGGGCCCTGCAAAGTGAACCTTCTTGTTATATTGCCATACATAAGGCACCTGTAAGGATAGAGGGAATGTAAATGTAAAAAATAAATAAAATAATAATAAGAAATAAAAAAGTTTTAGTCTTAATAGTAATATCTACTTAATTGTTTAAGTTTACAATTGATTGAACTGGCTTTAATAAATATTTACATACCTACGTAGGTATACAGGGTGGAATTTTGTAATGCCACCTGAAGGGGAAATACTCTTAATACTGTAGATAGAAAATTCAGTGTTTAACGGAAATAACATAGAGTATATTGAATAATAGTGTATAGAGTTATCAGTCAAGGTTTTTGCTTGCAGCGCCATCTATTGATGATTCACGGCAACTTTTCTCATATATATATACATATATATACACATAGGTAGTATGCTTCCTAGCGGTGACGGATTAACACCGTTTTCTCGTCTCGTACGTGTAGTAAATTTTTTTTAATTAGCGTACAATTTCGTACATTTCATGTACATTTTTTTGATGTTAGTTTGAATACTGTTCGACACCATGTCACCGCCAGGAAGTATGACACGATATTTGATCAAATCAAAAATATCGTTTTCCCTGTGGTCAGTTTGCGGATTAACCACATCAACCAATGGAATACAGTATGTATCTGAGCTAAAGGCAAAGGTTTGCCACTTAACGAAGGATAAATGCAAAATAGCCCGTCAGAGATAAATAAAAATCCAATGTGTCATGTAACAATTTCAAGTTAATAATTCTTTAATGATGGGTATTAGTGTCATGGGTGCGGCAACTCTACCCCCGATGGCCCGTCCCCTACACCCACGGTGCTTCTATTTTCGTAATGTAGTGCAGCCATCTTCGAAAATATCGCTTAAGTACTTGTCCATCGATTACTATCTATCCAATAATAATCAGAAATATTATCATATAATTATAACATAATCAAAACAGTAAAATTAATAAAATACATTGCAACCCTTTGATAGACCTATAGGTACCATTCGTCAGTAAAATCCAAAAAAAATGAAAACTAACATGGCTGACTTTGCATAGGATTTTACGTCTTTGACACAATGTCGTGTCATTTCGTGAAACTCGTTTGCAGATATATTTTTACGTATAATGGGTCATTATCAGATTTAGGTGGACCAAGGAGGTTGGAACTCTTAGGGCGCTAAAGAGGTCCGTGCTCTGTGAGGTGGACATACATAAAGTTAAGGAATTCGTGTACTAATTTTGCGATAAAACAATTACTGGTACCTACAACTATTTAGGTTCCCCGTTCTACAACTCTATGTATTAAAATCGTAGCATAGACTTATAAAAGTTGTTAACTTTTGACCAGCGAGTGGACAACTTTTGTTTTTCCGACTGACAATGACTCTAATACTAATAAATACCTATCAAAAATTTATGTGTAAAACTAAAAATGCATGTGAACACCAGGTGGTTGTAAGTTGGTAATAAAACCAAGATTGTGTTCTAAAAGAGCGTGCTTAACGTGACGAATGGCATACTGGGCCATCACTAAACCTTATTAATAAAATAACCAACATTTACATTACTCATTATCCTCTACCTCCGTTTTAGAAACCAGTATTCCGTCTGCCCCGAATTACGTTCTTGCACGTAGACGATTTTCGGACCCTTTTTCTTCTTGCCCATGGCCTCTAGAAGCTGCTGTCCTTTTTCATCCAAATCTAAATACATGAGCTCAGGTTTAACTTCTTCGCCATTATTGTTCAATTGATCTTCTTCTAGATCGGCTTCCCGGCTACTGCTCTCCGGATTCTCTTGTTTTACTTCTTTATCGTTGTCTGTTGACTTTTCATCTTCGTGGTCATTGGTTTTGAGTTCATCGTTTTGTTTTAATTGTTGCGATTTTTTTGCGGTTTCTTTAGAATCTTTTTCTTTATTATTTGTTTCTCTATCTTTTTTGTCTTTCCCTTGCTGTTTCGCTTTTTCTCTATGATGCTCAATCTCGTCTAACTCTTCGTCCGACAGTTCACAGTCATTGACAGAGAGCTGAAGCACTGTCTCTTTCTCATCTTCATCTTCTGTGTGCTGCTCGATCGATAGCTTGATCAGACGGATATCGAAGTGTTCGTGCTCGATGGTTAGGTTGTTTAGGAAATCGCTAAGTTTTTCAACGATCAGGTCGATCTGTTCTTCTTTTTCTGGAGTCATTTTGATGCAGTTGGCTCGCAGTGGTTGAGATTCTGAAAAAGGAGTATTTTTAATTTAAAATACGTTTTGTGTAAGGTAATTTCGAAATTATAGTGAAGAATTTTCCAGATGGCATTGTGACGTGGTTAACAGGTGTCATAAATATCTGTAGAGTGTTTCTAATCCTAAACAGCAAAATAATATTATGTAGATTACATATCGTAGGGTTAAAGGCAGAACCAACTATTTTCTTGAAGTTGGTTTTGACAAATGGTATTTTATGCCAGTGACATAGAACACTATTTGCTAAAAGATGTTTTACCGAAATAGTTGGTTCTGCGTTTAAGCCGGCGATATTGAATGGAGACGACTGACACAATACTATTTAGAATAGGTACTGTTCTACTACATTGATTTCAATAAATTGCCCAATAACTAAATAAAATGGTACAAAACGTAATCTAAGTCAAGAGGATAGTTGAACAAGTTTTATTGCTGACTCTGACTCTCTGACTACAACATCAAATTGTTAATTTTGTTGTTTACAAAGATCCGTACTTAGACATGATTTATTTTGTTGAAATATATAAACTTTATATTATAAATTAATCTAACTGCATATTTATTAATTTATGGCACTATCGACACAGTGGTGGCCGTGTGGTGACGGCAGTAAGAATACATTTGTCACCATTCCAACTCCTCCTGTGGGTGTCGTAAGAGTCGAGTAAGTGTCACTGACCATTATTTGATAAAAGATTGATGATGCAGCAGCGTCATCATAGTGGACATTACTGCGATCGCATAGTTAATAGAAGAGGCCACCTAAATCCTGCAGTGGACTATCGTAGGCTGATGCATGCATGCATCGACACAGATTATATATGAATATATTTTAAATTTGTTGATTTAGTATTGTACTTATACCTTTAATTTTTTTTTTATTATAATTATTGTTTCGATGTTTTCATTTTGATATGTTTAGATGTAGTTAATTGAATGAAATTGTAATTGATTTATAAATTATGTTATATTGAATAAAATTTGTAATTTTTTTAATTAATATTTACAAGTAAAACACCTTGGCTAGGAAGCGCCAAAGCCACGCACAGTATCTGAAACAAAAAAAGTTTAGGTCAATAATTACACATTTACTTACAGTCTTTAGCCATTATATTTCAATTAGCTCTCGGTAAGACGAATCTAATGAGCCAAATGGTGATTAATAGTACATTGTATATTAAGGGCGATAAATAAGAAATTGTGAACGAATGTGAAAGTGCCCAAGCCGAAGGCGCGGGCTTTACTTTACACGAGTTCATAATTTTTGTACCGCCCGTGTCACACACAATGTTTTTCATCACACATGTGAGCCAAAAAAAGTAAATAAAACAATATATTTTCACAAAACCGCCTATTCCATGTATCCCTACTGCGTTATCCCCCCTAGTGGGGACATGTGGAATAAGTTTCCATTTATTTCTACCGGTAGGGATACATGGAATTGAGTCGTCCATCTATCCCTCCTAATTATGAATGGTAGGGCCAGATGGAATATACTCCAATCATCCCAACTGCTTTCCCCCCTGGTAGGGATAAGTGTAATTCTTTCCGTTTATCTATACTTTTTGATCCCTTGGGGGGTATAGGTGGATTTTGTTATATATATTCCTACTAATTTCCCCCCTAGTAGCGATACATGGATTATTTTCCATTTGGCTCTACTCACTTGTTGTTTGGTGGGGATGTATGGAAATTCTTCCACTAAACCCTACTTCCTTTCTGTTTGGTGGGGATGTATGGAAATTCTTCCACTAAACCCTACTTCTTTTCTGTTTGGTGGGGATGTATGGAACTTCTTCCACTAAACCCTACTTCCTTTCTGTTTGGTGGGGATGTATGGAACTTCTTCCACTAAACCCTACTTCTTTTCTGTTTAGTGGGGATGTATGGAACTTCTTCCACTAAACCCCCCAAGTAACAAAAGCGAATCTAAAAAGGGGATATTAGACATCTAATAGGCTTCGATTTTATTGTCTACCATAAGAGTAACATTGCCCCCAAGCTATCTTCAATAACGCTTATAGATAGTCTATAGTAAAGTGGGCACAACCTTGTAACTATTCATAAGACTCCCTCTAGAAACCACGAATAGACAGAGTTAAGAATTAAACATTTTCAAATAGTCTTAAGGCATTCTTCTAGAGTCTTTCTATACTATTTATAGACCACGACATGCACTAGTAGATGGTTAATAGATAAGCTTGAGAGCTAAACAGGAGTATTTACCTGAGAAGTTTTAAAACCAAATTAACTCAACCCTGCCAACCTTAAGAAAGATTTTAATAGAAATAGACAACGATACGTATAATGGCGCATATCTCAAAAGAATAATGCTAAGGTAATATTACAAAATGGCGTGACAAATTTCTAACTTCTTATTTCATGCGCCTAGTTTTCATCGGCTAATACTGATACTTAAACTTGCAAAACTTGGTGCGGATGAAAGTATCTCGCTGAATTTGTGTAAAACTCTCTTTAAATAAGAGCGCCCGCTTGAAATGTAATATTTAATAAAATATTAACCAAATATAAAAATATTTAAAAAAAATTATTGTGTTTATATGTTTAAGCCATTTGTTTCATTCATACTATAGTATATTAAAAAGTATAGGACGATTTGTTACAGAGAATATATTCATAAAAGTACAAAAACAAGCCAAAAAATAGTTCGCTACAATAATTTCACAAAATATTAGGCAGTAAAAATGGCGTCTAGTTAAACTTGTCTAGAAAAATGATTTCTTTAAAACAAACTTTCTAAAGAATAATCTGTAGTATAGCTCTAGTAAATGACAAGACTATTTTTACTTGTTGCAAACCAAACTTCCTAGTCGAGGAATAAACTGGTTTATGAGTGGTTTAAGATTACCTATAAACAGCCATTTTTGTATACTGTTTTAACTTCTCACAGTATTTCTAGACATCAATCAGAGAACTGGCATTTTGAGTGCGTTGTGTATCATTTTGAATGGATTAATGCAGAACGAATTCAAGAAGTTACCTTCTTAAAGAAATTTGTTTTTTATTTGTTGACAATATGAAATAATGTAATGGTATAATGGCAACTTCGCGCTGCCGGCGTGCGCGCGTGCGGAGTAGTCACGAGACGCACGTCTTGACACGTTGAATTGTTTGATGTATCCGCGGGCGGAAAGTTTATTTTTTGTGGGTCGTATTAAATTAGGTAGATATATATAAATTATCATATTCGTACCTATCTGTATAAAGTTTCCCCGATTTCTAAGAAAGAACATTTGACACGCATTGTTTATTTATTTATAGGAAGATGGAACTGTAGTATATGTAGTGTTGAACCTATTTAATAAATGTTCTATGCTTTTGACATACAACATGACATGGTGTCAGGTGTGAAAATATTAATTAAAATATTAATTGGTGTGATTTTAATAGTTATGAATGTTATTATAGGTAATTATAGTTGTTTACGAGTGGTAAGAATATTACTATAATAAAATGTCCAAAGCATTTGCTGCAATACAGCAACCGGAACCGTTGCGAGAACAAGGGAACATAGCGGTCAATTGGAAAGAATGGAAATCCGCTTTCGATTTTTTCCTAATTGCATCAGGGCGAGACGGCTCTACATCGAAAGAAAAATGCGCAATATTTTTGCATGTGATCGGAAAATATGGCCGCGAAGTATTTGAAGAATTTGAAATTGATGACAAATCGGATTATGACAAGTTAGTGAGAGTATTTGAAGAGCGCTTCGATCCAAAAAGAAACGTTAATTTTGAACGACATATGTTCTTTGAGACTTACCAAACTGATTCATTTGACAAATATTTGAGTGACTTGAAAATTAAGAGTAAAAGTTGTGAATTCGGTACTCTAAAAAACAGCCTGATTCTAACTCAAATAATAAGAGGTCTAAAAGATGGAAATATGAGGGAACGTCTATTGTCTAAGTCTTCTTTAGACTTGGATCAGGCTGTCCTTTACTGTCGAGCAGCAGAGCGAGCTAGTACACAAGCAGCAGCGTGTCAGAGTGGAAAAGTCGAACAGGCCCCGCCTGCCTTGGAGGAGTTGGCGCGTGGTCGTGGTGCATTCAGCGGCACCAGTTATGGTTTTGGAATGAGGATGCGTGGTGGAGCAACAAGGGGACGTGGAGGTTTCTCACGAGGTATTTCTTCAGGCCGAGCTCCTCGTCGCGACGAGATGTGTGACAGGTGCGGTGGAGGGCATGCCGCTAAGGACAGGTGTCCAGCATTTAATGTAAGGTGTTTTAGATGCGAGCGTGTCGGACATTTTGCTAAAGCTTGCAAAGAGAAGCTGGTAAGAGAAATTGAAATAGATAGAAAAGATACTGAGGACTTTATGCAGGATGATGGTGAGTTTTTCCTTGAAAATATTACAATTGACGCGATGGACGATGGTGAATCCTTTTGGTCCGAAAACATTCTAGTTAATAATGTGTTAGTAAAGTTCAAACTGGATAGCGGTGCTGAAACATCTGTAATGTCATTGAGGTATTTTACACAGGCGGGTTTCGATACTAGTATATTACGTACACCTAACACGGTGCTTAAAGAAATCAGCCGAAACACTTTGCCTGTTGTAGGATACTTCATAGCTTCTATGAAGTACAAAAAGTGTACCTCTGTACAAAAGGTGTTTGTTTTAGACATTGTGTGTAATAATTTATTGGGACTGAAGGCATGCACCGACCTGCAACTGATCAAAAGAATCGATGAGTTGAGCGTTGATGATTCGATATATGAAGGCATAGGCTGCCTGCCTTCAGTTATTAAAATTACTATTGACGAGACAGTACCACCTGTAATTTCAGCTTCCAGGAGGATACCGCTGTGTTTGCAACCTCGTCTGAAGGAGGAACTGGATGAGATGGTAAAGATGAATATTATAAAACGGGAAGAGGGTCCAACAGAATGAGTGTCACCCATAGTTATAGTAGAAAAACCGGATAAGAAATTGCGGATATGCCTAGATCCCTTACATTTAAACAAGGCGGTACGCAGGAGTCACTTTCAATTGCCTACACTGGATGAAGTCGCGAGTGAACTGGATGGAGCGAAGTATTTTTCAAAACTAGATGCTTGTAAAGGCTTTTGGATGCTTAAGCTAAATGAGGCCAGCTCAAAATTTTGTACTTTTGCGACCCCGTTTGGTAGATATCGTTTTTTGAGGATGCCATTCGGAATTAATTGTGCGCCAGAAATATTCCACAATGAAATGTACAAAATATTTAAGGCAGAAGGTGTTGCTGTATACATTGACGATTTGGTGGTATTTGGTCGAACAAAAAGCGAACATGATGCTAGATTGCAAGAAGTTTTTGACAAAGCTAAGTTAAATGGCGTAAAATTTAACAAAGCAAAGTGTGTTTATAACGCCAAAGAAATACAATACCTAGGTCACCTATTTAGCGCTAAAGGGATGCGCCCGGATCCTAAGCGAGTAAAGGCAATTTATGAAATGCCAGTGCCTTCTGACAGAAAAGCGTTGGAGCGGTTTTTAGGTGTAACAAATTATTTATCTCGCTTCATCCCAAATTATTCAAACATTGCTGCTCCTCTACGAGATTTATTAAAAAAGGATTGTGAGTTCCGTTGGAGTGCTGAGCACAAACAAATTTTTGACGAGTTGAAGCAGAAAATTTGCACTGCACCAGTTTTAAGGTTCTACTCACCAGAGGAAGAGGTGACTGTTTCAGTAGATGCTAGTTCACGGGGCCTGGGTGCAGTCTTACTACAAGACGGACGGCCTGTAGCCTATGCGGCGCGCACGCTAACGCCAGCGGAATCGCGCTGGGCACAGATTGAGAAAGAGCTCTTGGCGATCGTTTTTGGTTGTACGCGTTTTCACCAGTATATATATGGCCATAGAAACGTCACTATTGAAACTGATCATAAACCTCTCGAGTCTATATTCAAAAAACCTCTGAGTGGCACACCGGTCAGACTGCAGCGGATGTTGATGAAGCTACACGGTTATGATTTTCAAATACGGTACAAACCAGGAAAGTTTTTGTACCTGGCAGATACGCTATCCCGTGCACCCTCTGAACAGGGTTCAGATGAAGATGTACATAAAGATGTTACTATACATGTGAATAATTTGATGGAGTGCCTTAACGTGTCAAAAAATAGAATCAATCAAATTCGAGAAGAAACCAATAAGGACGAAATATTGAAGCGAGTGAAGGAATATTATTTTAACGGATGGCCAACGAATAATAAAGCAAAGGACATAACAGGACCATACTGGACTTTTCAAAATGAGATACACGTGATTGACGGAATTGTGTTTCGGAATCACCAAATTGTTATACCTAAAACTTTGAGAAGAGAGTTACTTTCAGTAATACACGAGGGACATTTGGGGATAGAGAAGAGCAAACGTCGGGCTAAGGAGTTAGTTTGGTGGCCGGGAATGGGGGTCGACATTGAGGAGTTGGTACAACGCTGTGAGCCTTGTCAGCGACACCGAGCGGCGCTGGCGAGAGAACCGTTATGCCCCCACCCAATACCAACATTACCATGGCAGGTTATCGCCGCCGACCTCTTCGAGTTCCAACATAAACATTACCTACTTGTAGTAGATTACTACTCAAAATTTTTTGAAGTTGCATCTCTAAATAGTCTTACAAGTATTACTGTAATTACCCATCTGAAAAATTTCTTTGCCCGGTTAGGAATACCGAAAAAACTAGTAACAGATAATGGACCCCAATTTTCGGCACAAGAATTCAAACATTTTGCGAAATATTATGATTTTGAACATGTATCGAGCTCACCTTTATATCCCCGCTCTAATGGATTAGTTGAGCGCAATGTACAGACGGTGAAAAAACTATTTACTAAGGCACAGGAAGACAACACTGATTGGCAATTGGCGCTATTGAATTTTAGGAATACTCCAATTTCAGGAGAGAAGTATTCACCAGCACAACTACTGATGGGTCGCAGCTTGAAAACACGTCTTCCAGCTACAGATGAAGGTCTGAAACCTATTCTCGTAAATCCTGACATTGTTAAAGAAATACGTCAACAAAATACAACGCAGGTTAAGGAATACTACGATCGTGGTACGAGAGAACTTCCGTCACTCAAATTTAACGAGCCAGTCCGCATGCGAAACGATAACGTTTGGGTTCCGGCCAGGGTAACAGGCGTGGCTCGTGGAGACCGCTCATACTGGCTAACAACGGACAACGGACGAACATACAGAAGAAATCGGGCACAAATTTTACAGCGGAAGGGATGCACGCCTCCGGATATTGACGATATACTTCCCGACTCAGACGAGGACGCTACTCACCGACCACTTAACACAGCGGTGCCTAGGTCTCCTCAGGTTGAACCCGAAGCAGGTGGTAGTGTCGTCACTAGGAGTGGGAGGCAAGTGCGGCCCCCGCAAAGATTTAGTTTTGACTAATTTTATTTTTATTTTTTTGTGTGGAAAGGAGATAATAGTAATATGTGTTAGGTTACATTGATTTATTGTTGTTAAACTACTATTGTGTATGTCTTTACTTTGTTCTTTATAAGAAGAGAGATGTAGTATATGTAGTGTTGAACCTATTTAATAAATGTTCTATGCTTTTGACATACAACATGACAGGAACCATTTCGTAATTAAAATTATTGTCTAATCTTTATTTATTATTTTAATAATCTTACCCGCTTAATTCATGAGTCGCAAATCAGAATCGGAACTCCTTTTGCTCCTTCTCTGTATTTTCTTCTATTTTTAAATATTTGCTGACTCTCCGACGAAAGCCACCAGATCTTTTAATTTGTTTTACTGTCTCCATTGCATAAAGGCAGCTGATCTAGTAAAATTGCATTTATTTACATTATCTTTAAGCAAATAAACACTGGAACCACTATTTCACTAACACATTATTAGACTTACTGAAAGATATCTACAAAAGTAGTTTTTGTAGACTTTAGTCTTTTTATAAACAAACATAAGAGTACCACTAGCTAATACGGAATATCTGTAGAAAGTTAAATCTTAACATTTACCATCTTATCTAATAAAATACTGGAAAATAGGTACCTTTAGGCTTTATTAACTATTTATAGAACAATATGTCCTAAGATAATCGTCATACCTAGAAATGTACTTAAAATACGTGTTCTATAGATCGAATCATCTAAAAAAAATCAAATATGAGAAAAGATACTCTATAAGTATACTTTTTCTTCATAGAAACCATTTATAGAAAGCCCTTATCTAAAAATAAACTGCGAATAGACTATCAATAGATAAATTCGTTTTAAGCCTTCAGGCCCATGTTACTTGGGCTACTTCTTTTCTGTTTGGTGGGGATGTATGGAACTTCTTCCACTAAACCCTACTTCTTTTCTGTTTGGTGGGGATGTATGGAACTTCTTCCACTAAACCCTACTTCTTTTCTGTTTGGTGGCGATGTATGGAACTTCTTCCACTAAACCCTACTTCTTTTCTGTTTGGTGGGGATGTATGGAACTTCTTCCACTAAACCCTACTTCTTTTCTGTTTGGTGGGGATGTATGGAACTTCTTCCACTAAACCTTACTTCTTTTCTGTTTGGTGGGGATGTATGGAAATTCTTCCACTAAACCCTACTTCTTTTCTGTTTGGTGGGGATGTATGGAACTTCTTCCACTAAACCCTACTTCCTTTCTGTTTGGTGGGGATGTATGGAACTTCTTCCACTAAACCCTACTTCCTTTCTGTTTAGTGGGGATGTATGGAACTTCTTCCACTAAACCCTACTTCTTTTCTGTTTGGTGGGGATGTATGGAACTTCTTCCACTAAACCCTACTTCTTTTCTGTTTGGTGGGGATGTATGGAACTTCTTCCACTAAGCCCTACTTCATTACTGTTTGGTGGGGATGTATGGAACTTCTTCCACTAAGCCCTACTTCATTCCTGTTTGGTGGGGATGTATGGAACTTCTTCCACTAAACGCTACTTCTTTGCTGTTTGGTGGGTAAATATTTAATGATTATTATGGAACATCTTCCAACAGCATTGACTATAAAATAAAAGAGATTGGCGGATTGGTATTCTGCAACCCTTACCAGGAGTAAAACAAGCTTTCGCTTAGCCAGAAAATATTTGTATACTAAAAAAAGAAAAGTAGTACGAACAAGTGCTCGTTAGACCAAAATGTACGCGCAAATGAAATCAAAATAAAATCAAACCATTTTATTGTATTAAACCACGGTAATTGATAACCATCGTAAAGCAGTGCGTTTCCGCGACTCCTTTGTATTATGATTAATTCATTCGGCACCTTAGGACATAAATGCAAAAAAAAATTGTAACTGACAATTTTATAAGGCAGTTGAAGATGAAGTTTTGTATTTGAAAAAAGCATTTGCGTTGCCTGCCAGTGCCTGAAGATAAAAGTAAAAATATTGAATGAAATGTAATAAAAAAACGTAGCAAAAAACACTGATCAGGTAGTTTTAGCTATAGTAAAGACTTCAGTTTTGTACAAATGTTATAACGTTACTGTTTTAACTTTAGATATTAAAGCTAGCAACGGACTTAGCGTTGAAAACGATATGTTCTAGAAAACTTTACGTTTTAAATAATGGAGGTGTTTCTAGACGGAAAGGTACTTGAAAGTCAGTTCTTCTTAGAGCCTAGTTGCATACCAACAAATGGATTCAATTACCTTAAATGAGTATATTGGAAACCAGACGCGTTATCAGTGGTGAAAATTCCTTGAAACAAAGGTCGAAAAAATAGCCAAAAGGCGATATCATCGTTTTTTTGAACTAAGCGAATTAAATGATGCGAAGTGAGAGCATGTGACTGTTTTTGATTACCTGTGCCAGGAAAACTTTCCAATTATCACTTAATATAACACAATCGGGTAGAGACGTGCAGAATATTATCCATCCCTACCAAAAAACCATTGGGTAGAGATGTAAGGTATGCTTTCCATCTATCCCTACTAAAAAACGATCGGGTGGGGATGTAAAGAATACTTTCCATCTTTCCCTACCATACAGTAATCGGGTAGAGATGTAAGGAATACTTTCCATCCATCCCTACCAAAAAACGATCTTGCAGGGACCAATGGAAAAAAATCCATATATCTACTGGGGAGCAAATTAGTGGAGATACGTGAACATAATTCCACTTATCGCCACGGGGGTGGAAACAGTAAGTATAAATGGAATCAATTCCAACTATCCCCACTAGGGTAGAAATGGTGGGGATATGTGGAAAAAAATCCATTTTGTATGAAATAGTAAAACTAGATGGAAAAATGTCCCTACCGGTAGAAATAAACGGAAAAGTTTTCCACATGTCCCCACTAGGGGGGATATCGCAGTAGGGATACATGGAATAGGGGCACAAAACCGCCTACTCTAAAATGGTCTAAATCATTTCTCAAATCAGGGATGAAATCTCGGTGCGGCGCGCGCCGCGCTATTGCGACGTAATATTGTATGAAAATCCTTGACAGCCTTAAGGGTGTAATGACGCATCTACGGCGCGCATCGCCGCGGCGCATTGGCGCACTTACCGAACAAGTGTGATGAAAAAATTCATAAGGTAGGTATCTTACAATAGCTAGTGTTTCCTTTACAAAAAATTACCTCAGAAATACCTGAACACGCTTTTATCGTTATGGCAATAAAGGCGTGTTCAGAGTTCATTTCATATATTTTTAAACGCTCCGGACGCGACGGTATATCTGATGGTGACTGTGTTTCCGGGGTGGAGGTCTGGAGATCTGTAAAGGTGCATTTAGACCAAACGAGCATTCGCTCATTCGATATGCTTTAATTTAGCCCCACTCGTTTCGACCTTCAAACTTAGGTACCGTAAAATCACCGAACTATAGTCCAAACGTTCCCAACAATGGATCAAAAGTTAATCGAAGATTATTTCCATTACGTGTGATTGTTATATTAATAGTACTATTCATAGGCAAAGCTAGAAGAACTGATGCTTATTTAGGAGTTGAAATTGTGGACCATAGTTGGATAATTTTACGGTACTTAAAACTACTAAGCAACACAAATGATAAACTGTTTGTTCCACAAAACATAAGTACCTATTATTTTCTGCAACACATGAATGAAACAATAAACATAACAAAATATACACACAATAAACATAACAACTCTAAAATATTCCATCAAGCTCATAAACAAGAGGTGCGCAAGTTGACCGAAACTTTAAAGAACTGGTTTTTCGTATTGCATTATTATTTATTTACCTAACTACATTTTTCTTTGTATTTCTACACGTAGTTATTGTGATTATAAGACGTAATAATCCTTAAAAATAAAATAACTTACAGAAAAAAGTAGCAACACCGCCATTTCGTTTAGACCGACACTCTGAGTCGTTTCAGCACAACTGAGTAAATTCGGCGACAATGCCTACGTAGGCGGACAGAATTGTATCAATATTGGCTTAGCTTTGTTTCTAATGCGGCTATTGATGTGACCAGGCAAGTGAGAGACCTGAGTAGAAAACATTTTCAACTATCCTCGTAAGGCACATAGGGTGGGCACCCCACCATACGGACGTTTGTGCACTACACTGACTTTTACCGTCCGGTAGTCCGGTTTTTTACGGTCCGATATGCCACGCCATTAAATGTATATAGTAGCTTGTGCACTATACGTAATTTTAACGTCCGACATTTTACTTTTCCCCATTCCGGACAGTATTTTTCCGATCCGAGATGACAGCTATGAAAAACGTGTTAATGCTTGTGCACTGCGTCCGGAATTGCAATGACTTTTATGAATGTCGACTGACTTTTCATGCTACTATGCCGCACCTCCGGGTAAAAATACGGACAAGTGCACGAGCCAATCATCCGTTTTTTTTCATTCTACTATGCCGCACCTCCGATTAAAAAGACGGACAAGTGCACAAGCCAATCATGCGTTTTTTTCATGCCATATCGCACCATGAAAACTCGGTCTGCCGGACAGTAAAATTCATTGTGGTGCACAATCGCCCTCTACTTTCTTTAAATCTTTTTTTTTTCATGCTGTGTAAGGAATAGTAGTGACAACAACCTCTATTCATAAACGTTTGCTAACTTAACAAGCCGCTAATATTTGTTTGTCCCTTCGGTCTTAACAATGTGTCTATAAGAGCAAAAGGGACTAACAATTATTAACGGCTTGTTAAGTTAGCAAACGTTTATGAATAAGGGGGTCAGTCAATAACATCGCATTTCAAGTCTTTGATTTGCGGACTAATAACCAAATTTAGGGAGCATTAAATAAAACTAACTTGTAACCCGTGGATAATGCTGTTGACTATATCTACATAAAGTAATCCGTAATTTAGGTATGTAATACTTATAGCACCTGAGTTTGTATACATAGTTGTTTGTTATCCCTAAAATATATGAAATAAAATAAAAAATGAAACTTCATGAACAATCTATTTCATTTAAATTGGGCGCAGTACACGTTTGGCTTTAATTGGACGAAATATGAAATAATGTAAGTTTTTAGGTTTGTTTTCATTTGTTTTCTAGAGGAACGGTAGGTATACTAACTTTCACGTTTATGATATTATAATTGTAGGTAGGTCTTTTTTCAATAGTTACAAAAGTTTCTAGTGAAAACGTTAGGTAATAGTCAAGTGCAAAAATAAGTATCGAAAGAATCCGCTCATAAATATGTAACGACGTTCTTATTACACAGAATTAGAGTGCACTGGGACATATTTTTGAGCATTTTTCCTTATTTTGTCTTTGACCCTTTATTTGCGTTTATATGACGACAGCTGTAGAGTCCGTAAGTACTTCGTTCTTTGTTTTGAAAGGTGCCATGTGTCGCGGACGATATAAACCCATTATTAATCGCACAACAGTAAGTAGGTACATAACAAGACATGTCTGTTGTTTTAATAAACCTGTGGCCTATTTCACCATAATTACAAGTCTGACAATTGTAAAATATCACTGTTACTGACGTCACAGGCCTCCGTAGGCTACAGCTACCGCTTACTATCGGACGGCCCATGTGCTTGTTTGCCACCAACATAAAATTATTACTAACAACGTTATTATAACGTCAATAAACTGCTTTTTATTTTCCGAAACCCGTGACAATTGTCGCAAGGTTTAGTACAATTTTCATTAAATCTTGACATGAGGTCCGGCATATGTCGGAATTTCGCTACAATTGTCGTGTTTTTTGTGACAATTGTAATTTTGCTTCGCAAAAAGTAGTTATTTACTGCTGATTTATTAAAGTTCCTGCACTACATTTTATGTTGGTGGCAAACAAACGCAAAGACCTTCTGATGGTAAGCGGTAACTGTAGCCTATAGACGTCCCCAATTGGAGAAACAGTAAATTTACAATTGTAGCACTTGTCAAGGTGGTGAAATTGGGGCCTGTTTATTATGTGAGAATCGATTAATTAACGCTATAATATTTAACGCTATAATAGTTATATTGGGAACCTCTTCCTTTTTGAAGATGGTTAAAAACAAACAAATTTCTTTTCCCTTTAGGTGAGCAAAATATTCTGTTACTCGCACAATATGTCCTCTTTTGTCTTACTTTTACACAAAAAAAAGGTCAGCAGAATAAATAATTATTAAACTAATTTTAAATTTACGATACTGACGAAACATTTAGGGCCTGGCCTACTACCGCGAATATCGAAATTCGTAAATTTCGAGGTTTTTTCTCTGTCACTCAAACGAAGGCGTCATTAGAGTGAGAGAGATAAATCCTCGAAATTTACGAATTTGCTGCTGCTGTTTATAATGCCGCACTTTTACAATCCCCGAATTAAATATATCTATAAGAAGAATAAATATATTCCTCTCAGATAAATGTTAGCGGTCCTATTCTTTTACATGCCTGGGGAAAGGGATAGTGATCATTTTTATCTCAAAGATATGTTTATCCGGGGTTTGAGAAACAGGCCGTCAGGGATCATCCATTAATTACATCACACCTCAAGGGGGTCCACAAAATGTGACATATTGTGACAGGGGGGGGGGGGAGGTGTTCCGTGTTTGTGGCGTCACAATCCTCATATACATGAATAGGTACCTACCTACATGAACATGAAAAATGTGGATCCAAAATCCTTAAGATAAGTGTTTAGTGTGTTTTTATTGATTTCCTTTTCGTTAATTTTAAAAATAGTTTCAAAGTGATGTAATTGTTACCTTCCTGAACTAAAAATCTAGATGTGACGTCACACTAAGGTGGGAGGGTGTATTTAATTGTGACAAAGTGTGACGAGAGGGGCGGGAGGAGTAAAAAATCATGAAATTGGTGTATGATTTCTTAAGATTGAGATTATTATTGAACACCTGGTACTTAAGTCGTAGTTTGATGTATTTAATTGAAGATTGCGGCTTAATTATTAACAGGCGTTCATTTTATCAAACGAAATAAGACTTTTTTCCGAGGTAAGCTACAAAATATACGACTGAAAAGAAAACAAGGGCTACTAAGATTTTTGACTGTATAAATTAATATATTTTTTATAACTTAAAAATACTTACTTTTCCTAACTAGTGCGGAAAAGTTAACTTTGCGCAAGCTTCGCGTGTGTTATTTTCTCTTTTTACCACTTGTTATGAAAAAAGTTGTTCGATGCACGTGTAAAAACTTCTTTTTAACTCGGGGTGATTGCCCTCAAGTTTCACTCGGGCTCCAACTTTCACCCTCTTCGAAATTTTTTTTTTGCACTTGCATCGAAATGTACTATTCTGTAGTACATTGTTTTACAATAAAAAAAAACATTATTTTTACACTTTAAGTTTACCTATTGCAGTAGCAACTAACGAATAAAAAAATACTCACTTAGAAACGCTTAATAAACTTAATTATGGGCAATCGTGACTGTCGTGAGATGGCCCTTACCTTATGTTATTTTCAGTAGTACTTATTGAAAAATACACTGTAGCTGTTTAGTCTTAATTCATTTTTGATTCGATAGGTTCTTAATACGTGCTTTTGGCCACAAAATATTTATTTTCTATTAAAAATAGATTTAAAGTACGACTGAATCATTAATCATTATATTATAATAATAAAAGGACTTACGACACAAAGGGAGCAACTCAAGAGGGAAACTTACATGAAGCAAAATTAAGAAAAAAAAACAATTAAAGCGAAACGAAAGAAGAAATTCAAGACTTTAGTTTACTTTTAAAAGAGTGGAACTACTATTTAAGACTGAAGAATTGTTCTCGTTTATTTCTGTTATCTGTGCACTCACCATACAAAAATCTGATTTTGGGTTTGGCACAGATAACAAAAAAGCAAACGTAATCTTAATTAATTATAATTATTCAGTTACCCAGAAAAAATGGTAATGAAAAAAATGGGACCATATTAAAGAATAATGAATGTGATCAAAAGCAACTGTGTACAATCCATATTGTGCAGAATCGCGACTAGGAAGAAACCGGATTGTATAAAACTAATGACTGCGAAGAATAAAGAATGTGATCAAAAGCAACTGTATGCAATCCATATTGTGCAGAATCGCGACTAGGAAGAAACAATAATGGCATGACCGTCGAATAATCCCCTTAAAAGAGCTTACCGTGAGACTAGGTTGATTTGTGTAAGATGTCCCAAGATATTTATTATTTATTATTAGATATTTAATTATATCTGTGTGGTTTTATTCTAAATCCTTTGTGGTGAACACCACAGTATTGATAACTAAGTATATGCTCTATCTAGATATTCTAGATGATGATCTGTGATCTGTCGCCAACCGCAGATTATGTAACACAGAAACGGATCAGAAGTTAAGTAATAGAGGTCAATGACCCGGGTGTGGAGGCTTTTAATAGGTCCGAGAATACCGTTCGTCAGTAGAAAAAAAAATGTATTCTTGTACCACATTGCAAATTTCTAGTAGGCATTAATGGCCAAAGAGCTATGCTGCGCACAGACAGACGGACATGACGAAATTATAAGGGTTCTTAAGTTTACTACTCAGAGACAGAGAAAGCGGCTTTATTTTAAACTCAACGATTTTAGAATAGGTACTTTAAAATCATTGTTTATATACAACGTTCTTGATTTTACGTACGTGTGCCCAAGGTGGGCATTATGCTGAAATTGCTAAGTGATACTTTAATGAAAATAGGCTGACTAATAGCATCTACTTGGGCCTTTTTGTTGTACATTAGGCGGCACGAGGTAAAGTTGATTTCTTACATGTTTAAGGATACTACAAGAGGTTTCGTTAAAAACAAATTTTTTGGTTTCTGAGGGCTGTCCTGTCCTACCGCGAGGATTTGAAGCAGCCATCTCCCTCAAACTACGCTTCAATCAGAGTGGCAGACACGGTTGTTACAAAACGATATTCAATCATTTCGATGCTCGCAATAGGTTCGACGCCACATTCGCGCCCTTGTTCTCCTTACGTAGGAATTTACAAGTGTGACAGAGAGGAAACAGATTGAACGCGGGTCACCGTAGGCGGGTGATTCTTAAAAAAAGTTCAGCAAAAGAAAATAAAAAAGTTTTTTTTCTTTACTGTTTTTCGCAATGTACATCGAAAGTATATAGCAAAAGCATATTTTTGATGAATGTGGACAAGCTTAATACCATTGGAAAAGGCAAAAAAAAATTGCATGTAAACACGGTTGTGACAATGTATGACACGGACGTGACATATTTGCAATAAATGTTAAAATTGATGTGTTTATATTCGTAATATCATAATGTATTATGATTAATCAATAAAATATACCAAAAGCATATTCTTGATGAATCTGGATAAGCTTAATACCATTGGAAAAGGCTAAAAAACCATGTTAACACGGTTGTGACAATGTATGACACGGACGTGACTTTTTCCAATAAATGGTAAAATTGATGTTATTAAATTCGTAATATCATAATTTATTATGATTAAGCAATAAAATAAAGCAACGAAATTGTTTCATTAACAGTATTTATTCGTATTTTTCTTCAAAACAGTAAATAATTATTTAGATATCCCTTTTACAAGGGTCGTCTGAAAAGTTTCTGGTCTGACAATGGAGAATAACTTTTTAAAAAAACCTCCTTGGTACTACAACCTTACTTTTTTCTGATGTTAAATGTCAAAATTGGCGCCATTTTATCGACAAGTTTTTTTATAATTGCTGATTTCCTGAAACAATACCTACAACATTTCTAATATGCCAGATACAAATCTTGGCTCGGTGGACAGAGATTTTCAAGAACGAAGGGGTCTTGACTTACTTGACTTAAAGTCCTAAGTCCCCTAGGTGGGGCAGAGGGCGTCCACAGTGCGTCGCCATCGCGATCTATCTCGAGCTGCGAGCTTCACCTCAGGCCATGACAGCCCGATCGTCTTTATCTCGGATGCCACCGAGCGCCGCCAGGATTGCTTTGGCCGTCCACGTCTCCTTTTGCCTTGTGGGGTCCATTCTAAGGCTTGCCTTGGTATGTGGTCTGGGTCTCTTCTGAGGGTGTGGCCTATCCAAGTCCACTTGCGGCGCGTGATCTGATGTCCGATCGGGGTTTCGTGGCAGAGTTCTAGGAGGTGTTCATTTGTGATTTTTTCGGGCCAGAATATACCAAGAATCTGTCGTAAGCATCGATTGACGAAGACTTGGATTCGCTGCGTGATGTCTTTCGTTACTCTCCACGTCTCGCTCCCATACAGCAACACGGTCTTAACATTGGATCGGAAGATTTTTAATTTTACTCCTCTCGTCAGTTTCCTAGACTGCCATATGGGGCGGAGTTGCGCGAAAGTCGCTCTAGCCTTGGCTATCCTTGAAGAGATGTCGTCTTCAGTCCCTCCAGATTCTGACACCACACTACCCAGGTAGGTGAATTTCTGGACCCGCTCGATGGGGACTGCACCTAAATGCAGAGTCAGCGAGTTTTTACCCTCCGTCCGCATTTCTTGGGTCTTCCGCGAGTTAATTTTCAGACCGTCGGTAGCCGCTTCTTGCTGCAGGTCATCGAGCTTGGACTGCATGTCGATATGTCTGTGGCTAAGCAGACAGATGTCATCGGCGTAGTCTAGATCGTCCAGGTGCCCTGTCAATCCCCACTCTATCCCACGTCGCTTGCCATCGTTGACTCTGTGCATGATACCATCCAAGACGATAAGAAACAGCAACGGCGAAGAACGAAGGGGTAATTGGGGCCTATTTTGAAGAGCAAGACTACTACTTGGCCTTGTTAAAATCATGGCAGCATCGTAGGGACAATTGTATAGCCTTACAAGAGTTACAAGGAGACTATGTTAAAAAGTAAATAAAAAATATAACACAAAATGACTTGTTTCTATGTCAGGCCAGAAACTTTACAAATCCATGGGAAAATGGACAAAATAAAAATGCTCAATAAATAGTGTATACTAAATATTTTAAATCATCTATGATAACAGTTTAAATCCGTAGATTATCTAAATGAAACGAAAATGTCACGACCACGTGTTATATATGTCACAACCACGTACTCAATAAGTCCATGGCCGTGACGTTTTTTTCATATCGTGGTTGTGACAATTTGAGACGTGTTCGATATAACCTAAAAGCTAGCCATGATCTCACAAATCTTAATTAATTATCAGGAACTACACTGTGTGAGGTACATATTATGTTTCAAACAATAGTGTGACATTGTTACTTACGTTTAAAAGCCAAACACGGCGTTGACGTGTTAAGGTTGTCCCTTTTTATAAAAAAATACGGAGAAATTTTTCTTGAGACACACACAACGTTCAGTTATTTGCAAATTTGACAACAACACAATGTTGCTGTTCTAAAAAAACATAAAAGAGGTTGCCAATATTAAAGACACTTTTTTACAGA